>JASTWP010003290.1:0-26666 GCA_030770255.1 Temnothorax ravouxi
TTTCCTTCTTCGTGTCTTTATCCCGAAATATTATCACAAGATATCGTGAATACTAATAGCTCATAAATAAGTTAAGTCTACTACAGTGTACAGGTTGTTTCCAAAATAACCTACATTTTTTTATTTTTTTAACGTATGATCATAATACGCGAGAATATGTAGTTAATGTTGTCTTAGTGATTCTAGCGAATATATTCATATATGTGACACTTAAAAATACGTTTGTACATGTATTGGGCTTATCGTTGTATCAAACACTGATATACTCGGCTTAAATTTACGAAACTCATAAAATTCTCATAACATTTTCTCTCTTTAGATTATACCGAGCGACTTTTATTATTCTACAAGATTTCAACCTGACACGGTATTAAACTTTCCGAAATAATATTGAAACTCGTTTAATCCAGATAAATTTAATCTTCTACCCAAATAATGATGCTCCTTTTAATTTTTATATAAAATTTAGTTAAAAATTACGTTTTTAAATTGTATCCATGAAAATAAATAATGTAAATTTGCACAATTTTATATATAATAATTATCTCTTGCTGCGATTGCACTGTTAAATAAATCTCTCTGTAAAAACTGAAAGAATATATTCTAAAAAATATATTTAATGCTATTTTTATGCAAATAAATTATTTAAAAAAACGTTACTTATTTAAAAGTAAGTTAGTTGGATGAGAAGTATTACATGGCTCAAGTATTAATTATTTTAAACATTAATGTCTCGGGACGAAACCTGGCGAGAGCTTTCTATTACGTAGCTTCAATATTAATCGAAGGCCAGCGGCGATAAATTGTTTCGGAATGGAGCTGAACAAATTGGCACGGCGGGAGGTTAATTTAAGCGCGTTTTAATCGACACGATTACACCGTCTTGCGCTCAGCGGGAAACGGCGAGCGCCTCTAATAAGAGGTAACAAAGTAATTAACATCGATTAACGTCCGAACGACCTTATCGTGTCCAGTTTTATTCATCAAAGTCACCCCGTTATTACGTCACGTCTTTATGCATTTTGCTAAAAGAGAGGAGAAGATAAAGATGCCATCTTAGGCGGAACTCTCCTCGTTGAAACAGCATGCAATTATCTTACGGTAAAGCTTGTTTTCACCTTACAGCAGACCGGGTTTAACGAAGTCAACAAACGATTTATCACGTAACCAAAGAAACTCCCCTTTTGGCTTCCGATATAAAAAGATATTACGTTAATTAAACTTAGAGCACTTACGGGGTCCGACTAATGGATTAAACTAAATGGATTTTTGATACGTGTTACAGCTTTCGTATTAAGCATTACATCACGGAAACAATTCCCATAAGTGTATCATTGTACCGAAGCTGTGCATGAATTTTTCCAGTTATTCAATATTTATGGCGAACACACATCAATGTTAGTTATCCGATGTGTCTGCAGTGGTCTATCTTTTTTTTCATTCTCTTTCTCTTGCTCCTCATCGTTTGCGGCCATCCTTTCTTCCATCATTCTCTTTGCCTTTCTTCCCCTTCCGATTGTCCGCTAGATTCCTATTGTTGGCCGATCGATATGCAAGCGTGAGAGAGAGAGAGAGAGAGAGAGAGAGAGACGAGAGAGAGAGAGAGAGAGAGAGAGAGAGAGAGAGAGAGGAGGGGGAGGAGAGAGAAAGAAAGGGTGAGAGGGGGAAAGGGCACGAAGAGGAGAAAACGACGATGTAAGAGACGCGAAGCCAAGCGTTAGCCCTAGACAGCTACTTATATATACTTACAGATTATTATCGAGGTTTTAGATAATCTCCCGGATAATGAAAACGCGCGGGAATTCTCCGTCGTAGCAAAAAAATGTGAATGGGGAATATTACTTTTTGCCTCGTAACGGCGGCCACTCGTTCTAACCGTAATGCCTGTATTTACTGTGTGAGTGTGGATAGCGTTTAATATCGCACTTTTAACGATGTACTTTGAGATAGATCGTAAAGACGCGTTTAGCTGGAGCATCGGAATGATTTATTCCAGACATAAGGAGGAGTACTGCCGCATAATCATATCTGCTAGCGAGACGTAGCGGATAACGGAAGTCTTACTGTTTCAAACGAGAATATTTGTTTCGATCCTGAGATACGTAAAAGGATCTTAAGGATCTTATAAAGAATTTTATGCTTTTGATCATCAAACTTTCTTTTCCCTTTTTTAAATAAAATCTTTAAATCAGCTTACGAAAGATAATTGAACTAAATTAGACTGCGTAAATTCTGTTTATATGAACTCTAAAAAGAAGAATAATAACTCTCGGAAAATTATTTTTCTTCTACTTCAGATTTTACAATTACTTTTTGCAAAATTCTGTACGCTCGAGTTACAGAAAATCAGTCTTTGCGCGGAGCAAGCACGAAACCGATTTCACTCGGTTTCGAGGAAAGAAGGTTTTTTCTTAGGGTGGCAACAGAAATGACTCCTTTGGGACAAAAGGCAAAAACGTTTCTGCTTGAAATAGAAACGGTGAATGCTTAGCAGTAACAGTAGACTTTTACTGGAAACGAAAAGAACGTCGTTTGCCATTGAAGTAAAACTGAAACGAAAAATAAGATAATTTATTATATTGCTGCAGAACGGAAGATAAGAGGAATAAGGCATTAAATGCAAGAAAAATGAAACACAAGTTTGACACGAAGCATTTCAGGAAAGAGTGACTATGTGTATATGTATATCACGAACGTAGAATAAAATATTTGTCTGCAAGGGAAGAGAAAATGTTCCAACACGTTAAATATTTGCGACTTTATGGTGCTTTAAAACTTTCTGTTTTGCGGACTGCATGAAACCTATGATGTTACATTATTGATGTTACTTCAAAGCGTTTTCTGCTGTTTGATGAAATGTGCTTGGTAGTATCTCACTGCGCATTAAAAGTGCTTTTGTTTTTTTTTATTTAACACGTGTTTGATAACAGTGTTTTAAAACGCTTTCAAATGTTTTGAAGCTTTTTGATTGACTAATGTTGCGTCGATTCCACCGACATACATAAAAGTAAGCGATTTCGTACAACAAAGCGAACACGCTTTTGATTTCAGCGGTCTTGTTACATCAATATATGCGTTTAGCATTGCATTAGGTCGTTTCAAACGTCTGCGTATTGTGATATATTTTTTTTATTCAATTTAATTGAATTTTTTGGAAGGGGGGGGGGAGTAGATTAATGAAACGACGGGAGAAAGAGGTTAAGGGAAAGAAAGAAAAAATAGAAAAAAAATATATTTATTTGTACATTTCTCTTTGCAATAAATTAATAGAATATTCATTTTGAAACGACTCGGTCTCCCGACGTGTGTCTCGGCGAAAGAAATTCTAATCCGGATACGAAAATAATTATATATTCCATTAGTTTGCGCGATACTGCCTCCCCAGCATTTCTAAATCTGGAATAGAAAGAAAGTTGTTGAATTCGCCCCCGAGTTCTGACCAATTCCATCTGCCTTTTCCCACTTTTGAGCGGCGTAAAAAGAATAGGAAATAGTTTGCTAACTTCCTGAGGCAACAAACGTAACTGCTGTTACCGGATTACGTGGCTCTCGCCCGATAGACTAAATTTACTTTTGTTCCCCCGAATGCGAGTAATACTTCTCTCACGGCAAGTTTTTAAATTGGAATCGTTTTGTGCCATGTACCCGGACTTCGTTACTTCATTAATTTAATAGGCTGGAACGTTGAGGTCACGGTTTTACCCGTTACCGCGAAACAATACCACAGGCGCGTGACGATATAATTAATGAGATCCAATTAAATAAATTTTTGTTCCTATCTTTAGAAAGGAAGACCTTCTGTCGATTTATAGGTGACTTTTTGAGCATAATGGCGCTTTAGTTCGAATTCAAATATACAGAACTGGTACATAAATATAGAGAATGCCATTCTGAATACATGAATGTTGTAGAAAATAATTTTTATCTTTTTAAACTGTTAACAATTATACCTATTATGACCCTTTATTTCATTATACGTGACAATGTAAACATTACTTGACTTTCATCTTTTGACGAACATTATTGAATTTCATCTTTTACTATTTATGAAATACATGAGAGTAAAACGCATGAGAAATAAAAATCAAACTTTTTCTAACAAAATTGCAAGCTTTTATTGAAGCTCTTATTTCGTCAGTTATCCTCTACTAAGTTCGGTTACTTCGCTTTAGCACGAAAAATGCGAGTTCCCCCTATTTCCTTTCGTGAGTGCCGCTGCGCCTTCGGCAGTAACTTCGGTGAAAGTGTGATTTCAAATCCGGCCGTAAAGTTTTTAGACGTAGGATAGACTCAGGTAGTTTTCCTTTGATAGATGGGACGATGAGACAGGGCGAGCGGGAATAAGCCGAGCGAGAATGAGCGAGCGGGCGGGAGAAGTTCACCATTGTTTTCAGGTTGTGGTGGCTATATCCTTCAGCGCTTGGGATTCCGTGACCATAAGCTAATGAAATTACCGCGGTCCTCGCGTGACGTATATGAGCTGTCAGCGTGCCACTTTTGCGCGATCGTATATCCCGATTTTCTGGATTATCTACAGTTATATATACGCGCACGGCTAACCACATTAACCGCCCGTCAATCATATCTTACGCGAATGCGACTGATCAGAGATTATTTCCCGAGGGAATGCGTATCGTGCGTTGCTTTTCAAGTAATACAACGAAACACCCGCGAGTGTTTTTTCCGAGCTTTTAAAGAGCTCTAATACGTTAAAATAGCACAAATAAAGATGAAAGACATACGATATATTGTAATGTGCTCTTATGCACGATAAAGGGGTAAATACTCCCTTGGAAAAAAACGATTTTTTGTATCTAAGCTTAAATTGTTAAACTGGTAAATTAAAAAGATATGAAAAAATGTTTTGAATAAAGGTTTTATGATTTCAAAGGCACCTTACAAAAGCCCAGGTAGCAGCGAGACGATAAAGCGACGTTTAATAAAAATAGATGTCACTGTATCGTCTTTCAACGTCAGTCTGTTATCTGGGGATAGGTATATTAAAAATATTCGAAAGTGTTATATTTTTCAAAGTATTTCCACCAAGTTTTCGAGTAGGTATTTCTATTATTTTGAGAATTAAAAAAAATTTTTATTACAAAATTAAAAACTTATTTGGAGATAAATTCAACTGTATGTATAAAAAAATTCTCGAGAACGGTAGTGGAATTTTTTGTAAAACATAACATTTTTTTTAAACCAATCTTTAAAGAAACGCTGTAGGATACGTGGCAATAAGCAATGTGTCTTATCGTACTTAAAACGTAAATTGCAGCAGAGGAACGCTTAGTTCGATATTGTAACACGATAATGCGCGCGATAATTCCGATGGACTCTCTGGCGCGCGCGACTCTTTGATTTATTGCGATGATTTAGTACGGGCACGGAGCGCAACACCGTATAATATTTCGGTTGGATATTGGCCACGAGGGCGCGCGAGATATCGAGATATTTAAGTTTGTTGGCCGTCATTGCGTTCGCTGCCAGCTCGTACTGGCTAGCAGGAAGCAGAAGGTGTAAATCACGAATGATACGGTGTTACTCGTTGATGCAGAGGGTGCACAGAGAGGATGTACAAGTCCCCGAATCCCACATACCGATATGCATGATGTATCGCTCGTCCTTCGTATGACGTGTTTATGCACTGCATCGTACATGCAGGGTGATTAGCAGAAGCTCGTTCGCGCATCGCAAGCTCGCCTGACGAGCATCCGTGGAAATCCTCCAAGAAGTGTATAACGATCGCCATTCCGACATATGAAATAAATAGATAAGGACGATTTTCGGTTATCGCGCAGACTGCCGATCTAATATTAATTTATTAGTTACGTGAAAAAAATTCTTCGGATACTTTTGTTTGAGATCTGAACATACAGATAACTTTGATGTATAATTTATTACTCTGAACAAACGTTCGTGAAAATAATTAAAATACACATATGATGTTTACGCATTGCGCAAGCAATACATTACGTGAATATTAAAATTTGAGCAACAAAATTTTAATGGAAATGTGTAGTAATTAATATTTCTATAATGTATCCCAGAATTTCAAAAGGGTGAGGTAATGAAATAGCATGTGTGTTTCTAGCTGTTATGTTTTTTTTTCTGAATATATTTTTTTCAATCTGCAATTTATCATACAATGTCAAAGCGCTATGCTTTGCCAGTTAAAATCGCCATCCAGGTTTACACGCGTGATTAGAGAAAAAAAAATCGGCAATAGTTCGCGCAACACGACGAGGAATCGATGGATGGATGGTGCACGTCAATAAAGAATAAAAAAAAATACCGACGTTGCAAGTGCCGCTTTTTAATTACTCCCACGTTTCGATTTCAGTGAAGAGCTGGACGCTAGTTTTTCGAGTCGATTAAACAAATGTCATCGAAGTAATTTCGTTTCCATTGATAATTCACGTGTACACGAGTTGAAAACGCCACTCCTATATACACGTACACACATATACGATGGTCCTTTTTTACCGTCGACCGACGTCTCTGCGAGTCGGGCCGCGTACGTCGCGTCGCATCTTTGTCACTGTCGAACCGATAAATTATTCAACGCCTCGTGTCGGCGCCGGAAAAATGGCGCTATGAAAACGCAACGGTGTGCGCGATAAGTTCCGCTATGGTCGGAGGGGCGGAGTGTGCCAATTGGCAGCGCGCCAAGTAACGAAGTGTTTCGCAGCACTTAGGACGACGGAATGCAACAGATGCCACTTGTTACGTTGCGTGCCATAACCGCACGAATACTTTTTACGCTCATTGTGCAGTTTGATATCATGATCGGGTCTCGGTTGGGCGGCGCCCAAATCTATAATTAATGAAAACTATACCTACCGCTATCGGTAGAAATACGAGCCGTCTCTCACAATTTGGGGTGCAATTCATTCTACCTTTCTTGAAGCGGCTCGGCCGCGTGTATCGATATCGTCACGAATGAATGAATGAATCATCTGCTTGCTATCATGCCTCAGCTCGATATTACAATGATGCAATTTTTCACGATGATACGAAAAATATCACGCGAATTGTGTTCGCTGCCGGAATTAAAAATAGCGATCTCCAGCGTGAGACGCTATTTCCAAGGACGCCTCTTATGAGGCTCTTCATCATAAATTTGGACAAGAATTTGTTGACGAATACCTAATGCGCCATATGTAATGAATCTAGAATTTATTTAGGACTTTGAATTTTAGAAATAAATTTCATAATTAGAATTAGGATCTATGAATTGTATAAGAAATCTCTAAAAATACACACAGTGTTATACATGTGTACCATTTAATACTTTAAAGGTGTAAAATTATGCAGATTGTGTTCTGAAACTTTAAAAGTCTATTATAAAGATATAATTGAAGTCGAAAACTTGAGGCAATATAGTTCTAAGTAACTACAGTTGATTAATGGTAAATACACGCGCGTTCAAACTACTGCAGGGTTTACACGTGTTAACAATGTGTAACGAACAATAAATATAAATAACAAGTTAGTTACCACATGACTGTTCCGTTACATCCCGTCGTTCGATACATCCCCGAGGTTTCTTCTTGTTCCCCCGCTATTTTTTTGCGGTACTCATACAGCGCGCACCTGCTAAAATATCGTTAATTACAATCGCACGCGCGCGCACTAATTATCAGAGTAGTAGCTATTGGGATAATGACTATCAGAAATACGACATACGTGGCATTTTGCATGGCAGTCCCGAAATTAATCACACGTGACGCATGCTGTATTACGATACATTGCGACATCTCGCAATGGATGGATTTCGAACCGCAGAGGCTTTTAACAAATCGACCGAATTTATGCTATTGCAAGTTGACAAACAAATGTATTGGGTTAATTACGGATGCATTTACTAAATTTTATTCTTCATTTTTTCAAGATAAAGATAAGCTTTACTTTTTAAAGAGCTTGGATTCAACATAAGATTTAATAATTCTGTTTAAATATAATTTAATTGAGCATTACGTAAAATTTTCATCAAATAAATAGATTAATTTACAAATGATTGATATGCCATAATGTTAGTTGATTGTTATAACGTACATTCAGTATTCGCACGTAAGAAATTAAGAGCCAAAAACAGCTGGCATCGACAGCTGACAAGTTAATTATCAATTATGGTAAATTTTTACTGTTACATACGAATTATTATTGATTCTTTAAAAAAAGAAAATTCTCGACGGAGAACAGAGTTCAATCGCTATTAACTCAGGCAACGCTAAGAGCATAATGTACGATAACATATCCTATCTGAATTAATTGGAAATACCAGGAACAATACTGCTTCACTTGAATTAAGTACCCTGTGTACAATTACCTTGCGGCGAAGTATAAATATTTATTTATTCGGTGACAACAAATTCGTTGATGTTGGCACAAGCCTACTCGGTACTCGTGTTTTGCGGCGTATGGCATGTCGTTGGTCGTACACGAGGTCATCTTGATTGTTATTCGAGCGAGCGGGCAACGATAGAGTCTCTCCTTGTGTCGTTACATTTTCCCTCGAAACACGATCGCGACAGGTACCAGGTGTCGAACATGATCATTCCCACGAGGCAGTTAGCGCCCGCGCGATTAATTAACTCCTACGATTACCGACTTCCATGCAAGCGCGCCAAGACAACGGTAATTTATCGAAGCGGTTCTCGCTCGTCTCGCGCGATTTATTTGCTCGAGACAAGAATTCGAAGAGAATCGGACGATGGGAATTGGAAATTACTTTTTAATTACAACGCGTTTGCGGGCGACGATTGTTCCCTTGATGGTGCGCGGGTTCGAATATTTTCAGATTGCGAGCGCGCGAGTGATATGCGTATTGCAGGAATCGATTCAAATAATGGAAAACTGTGATACGTCAATCGTTTATTGTTAATTCGTGCATTTTGCAAAATTTATGCATGGAAAATGTATTGTACGTGTAATGATGAATTTAGGTCGTACCTTCAGGCGGTCTATCGCGTTTTAATTAGCGGTTAACTTGATTTTATTAATTGCATTGTATTACATGATATCAGGGTGAAATTGCGAATACGAAACGAGTTGACTCGGATCGAGTACAAAACGGATCGAGCAATATTGCGAACGCATTAATAAATACTTATTGTAATGTAACTAATCTCATCATTTTAACCCTATATGTTACTTGCGTGGATATAAAATACACCCCTACTTTAGAAATCTACTAAGTACACAGAGTGTGCACCAAGGGGCGAAAGTAGCGTTTTTCAGACGAGTGTGAAGTTTGCCGCCCGAGCCGAGGGCGAGGGCGGCAAATCACACCGAGTCTGAAAAAGCTTTCGCCCCGAGGTGCACACGATATTTTTCACAATACCTTTACGGAAAGTTCGACTTCCATGCCTAGAGAGAGGCGAGAGTGGTCAATTTCTAAGCCAGGGCTTACTTTCCTCTCTAAGGGCGGAAAGTGGTTACTTTCCTCCCTAGGGAGGAAAGTGGTTACTTTCCGCCCGCTATGCCGCCTCTGGCGTGAAAATTGGCCGCTTTCGCCCCTCTCTACAGGCTATGGAAAGTCGAACTTTCCGTGGAGGTGTTGTGAAAAAACTTTTTTTATTCCATTCGAATGCTGTACAAATTGTTTTACAATTAAGAAGAAGATTTTTTGCACTTATCTCTATTTAAAAGACTATATATAAGATATTATTAATTTTATTTAATTGTAAATTATCTACTTTTAAAAAACAATAAAAATTGAGATATAATGTTGGAGTGTAAAATATATCCCACGAATAATGTAGAATTAATATTCGTCTATTGTGTACACAATTTTGTTTTATATATCGATGATTTGATGAGATTCTTCGCTGTTCGGGATACATCCGTTTTATTGTAATATAATAAAATAATAAAATAATGTGTATAATGTAACACGTGATTAATTTTGGGAGTGCAATGCAAAGCAAAGTCGTCGCGCGATCGTCGTAATCTTCTCATAATTTTTAGTCTGATTTTTAGTCTTGTGCTTACTTTGATAAATAGCACGTGCGTGATTATAATTAATCAGCTTTTCGAGTGAATGTTGCGAGTGTCATGAACAGAAAAGCAAGAGACGAGAAGATCCAGGATGACATTGGTCAACAACAGTGGACAACCATAAGTAATTAATTACTTGTTACTTGCGGAATTAATTGTTCATCTCCGTGATAGTCACATGATGTATTTCTTGCCATTTAAAATTATTGTGTCATATAATACGTACAATTTTTAATTATATGTACGTGGAGAAAAAGAAAAACATAATAATAACGAAATTTGATTAGCTTCTGAAAAACCTTGATTTAAGGAATCTCAGGTTCGTATTATAAAGTTTCGATATTGTCAAAACACTGATTTGACAGATTTCCATTATTTACGTCGATATCTGTAGTTTATGATCACTGATGACTTTTGGCAATGTAAGCGGAAGTGCAAGTGTTTCAAAACTTTTCGGCCTTCTGTACGTTATCAAGTCTTTCGGAAGACTTCAACAAACTTCCACGAAATATCAGATCTGTTCAAAGTTAGTTATTGTTGATTCGAGGCGAAGTGGAGTTGTACCTCCGAGTCAGCTAGCGCCCTAATCGAAAATCGTTGGAACAATTTCTCGTGGGATACGGACAAACGGCGCTTACATTTCTCGCCGTCCATTCTTCTTCGAGAGCGGACGTAGAAATACGGCGGTTGTCGTCTCGCGCCATAAATAAGGTAGTATTAGGACACACGGCTCTTCTGCGGGCAGAGACCCACGAAACTCGAGTTTCGCCGTCGATGATGGTACGGTCGACTGACATCGTACATCGCGCATCGACGCAGAGCAGAACAGTAAACGATTGCTTGTCCCTTTCACCTCGTCAAGCACTTTATATTCCCGTAGATATACACTCGCGTGGTCTCGTGTTATTTCCGAAAATAACTCACTGGAATAACCAAATACGATCGAATAGAGAGGTTTCTTCGCAACAAAATCGCAATCGCCTAAAGTCGCTTGAAGCGAATGACTGGCGAAATCTTTAACAAAAGCAGAAACGTCAAATGTGAATTGTTATTAAACGGTTAAATATTAAATAATTATTATCAATATAAGTTTTAAGACATCAATATAAGTTTTAACTGTCTTAAAACTTATATTGATCCGATTCGCCTCGGTCTACCCTATATAAATTTATGTTATGCGTGAAACTTTAATCTTTGGGATTTTTCGTGAATTTTTTAAGAACCGAGATTAGTTACTCTGAATATTATTCACGAAGGAGGCAAAGAGAAACAGAAAAGGGGCGAAGTTAGAGAGGGAGCATTACGCGGACTCTTTTAAAGGGACGCTACAAGTATGTCTGACTACAGAGTTATCGAAAAGTGTGCTTTGTCGATGTCGAGTTGAAAAGGAATCTGAGCAGGCTTTGCGAGCTACGCTCATCGAAGGCCTTCGGAGAGGTCTTTGTGCGGAATTGAACATGACAGCCGCGACAACGGTCGACAGCGAAATCCTGATTTACGAAGCGACATAGTTCTTCGCTCTTCGGCTAAATCGGTGGGGCACATACATCTTCCTCTCGAGGAATATTGTCGGGCGCTGTAACACGGATGCTACGAAGTCGTAGCGAGAAATTTGCCTTGTAGCAGATGGCGACTAATTATCTAATGCGAATAAAAAGTGGAGAATATGCTTCCGACATAAGATTCGTAGAAGCAGAGGTATTTATTTTGAAACGAGAGCGAAAGTATATATTTAGCGTTATCGCTATTTTAGCTTGTCGAAAAAATGTGTATTAATTGGAAAAGCGTGAAATTCGGCGAATAACGATTAATTTACACGTTGGAGTCTAGGAGAAACCGGCTGAGTGAATAACTGCATGATTAATTCATATCAGGATGCGGTACGCGAAATATCGGCCGTTCCGGAAGAGGCTGTTATGAAACCATCCACGTAAAGAGTGGAAAAGTAGAAGCTGTAAATAAGTCCAATGTATGGTTCTTGTAGATATTTTCACGAGGCAGACAGAAGGAAGATAACAGCCTTCCGCTCGAGCATCGAGTCATTTACGATATACTACAGTGTTTATCCTCTGAACTTACCTGCACATACATACACAACGCTAACGCCAAAGCGTTGTATCGGGATTTCATCGCAAATATTGGTTTTGTGGCGGCAGATGCTTAGGTGGTTTGCAGATGCGCATTTAATACTATCGAACTCGATCAATTTATTAAGGAGCAACGTGGTGGCTCGAATAACCTCCTGGGATGTGAATATTTCCGATGAGTATTAGAAAAGTACGGACGCTATACGACAGTGTATAATGTGATTGAGAATTAATGCAAACCGTATTTATAATGGCACGTAATCGATACATGTCTGTTTTGGGATTAAAGTTCTGGAATAGCTATTACCATTATCACGTCAAGAAGATTACGTTATATAATTTCTATAGTACCATATAGTAGTTGAAATAAATACATTTTTTTTGTACAATTATTTGCATTTTTTTTTATAGACTCTGCTTTATAATATCTGTTCACAAAATCTTTGTTTCCTAGTTCTATTTTGTTAAAAAAGAGTCGCGTATTTCAACCAAAAATTTCGATAAAAATACGTGTTGCGTAAATACATGTGATGGGTTACATAATTTTTGCATTTATGTATCGCGATTAATCGAGCGTAATAAAAAAGAAATATTTTTTGTCAACAATGTTTATACGAAGAAGAAAACCGCTGATATGTAAAATTGTGTGGACATTATCCGACCTGCACAGTATCATCAGTTATTAATTGCAAAGTAATTTTATTCGCAATAATATGGCGTGAAATTGTGCCTAGTAATTAACTCGCACGGTCATTGGCGTGCATACATATATTATATCTCATGGAAGAATATTTATGCTTTATCTCGAGCAGAGACAACGTGAGTTTCGCTCGGTAAGGTAAACCATGGTAGTTAATCGGATTTATGTCTAAGAGATCCAATACCGTGATGCTGTCCAAATATTGAATTCGATCCGGCAAATCCTGTAGTAGGCGTTTTATATACTTGCTCGCGCGCTTCGTATAACGTTATTTGTAGCTCAATAAAACAGTCGCGCACTTTCTATAATATTACCTGAATTTTCCACGCGATTTGGTTCATTGTTTATTTATCGCTTCTCTATTTCAGAATTTCTACAAGACGATTCTGAACATTTTTAAAACCTCTTTCATGAAAATCTCTTTCATTTTTTTCTCTCAGAAATAAAGCGAAGCTATTTGATGTAACAATTTTATACGCAGTTCACGTGATTATCGTCGTATCGATTACGCGAATTAAGAGTTATTCGTGCAAATGGAGAGAGGACTGCAGTTGTATGGGTTGTGTAAAAAATGATATGGCGTATATAGTCCATTCTTTACTGGCGATGATATATTTTTATGCACATGTCTTCGTATTCGATGACAGGTTCTCTCTTTTCCAGTAGGCATATCCATGAGTAATATGAAGTGCGTATATTTCGCGCGTTGCATGTGACAAACATCATACCTCTACGTGAAGGATGTCAGCCACGTGTATACCTTAACATTCATCCGTTTGCAATTCTTGTTTCGATACTAGCTTCTGGCTATTTTTTTCACGTAAGCACTGACGAACTGTATGCTGTCGTACTTTTAAAACATATGCGCAGATAGGATGCAACATTTTTACATAAAAAGTTCACGGGCCTATATACATACTCGTATCTATCAATGAGATTATAAAATGTGATTGGAACGAATATATGTTATACTATATTACGCACAGAGGGATTTTATATACGTATCTTTTGCACACATATTATCTTATACATATTATTAATTACCATTTATTAATTTGTAATATTTGCAGATTAAATTTTCACCCCAAAAAATTATTTGCATGTCGTAGTATTTTGCATCAATATTTTACTTTAATCACAAATAAACGCGCCTTTTGCTTTAAAACATGCAAAGACTTAGTTTGAACACGTTAGTTTCTTTTGTTAAAAAATATTCACCTGAAAAAAAATCTTATTGAAGGGATTTTTCCGAAATTAATGATCAGTGGCGTAATATAATTCGGTACATATTATGAGAATATCTTTTACTGCAAAAAAGGACGTATTTTATTACGTAGATTACATACATATATTAATTTTGTTAACTAGAACAATTAACGATGACGTGTTACGATAGGACGGAAATAGAAAGATTGAGGATATCGGACATGCGATCTTTAATATTCGGAATTCATGTGACACTAGCACGTAACTTTTATTCTATATCGCGGTAGATACAGCGATATCAGAGCACAGAGGAAGAGCGTATATCGTTCGGTGATAGTCGCGGTTCGGTGGCTGGAAGATTTAAAGCTCGACTCCGGCTGAAATCGCGACAGTTCGAAATCGCCGTCGCCGAACGATACGCAATTTCAACTTCTTCTCGCGATAATCGTCGGATTATTCAACAGTAACGACCGAATTGAGCAATTCCTATCGGGGTGTAATAACGTCTCGCTCGGCAGATCCTGGAGCGAGTTAAATTCGGACCCAATCCAACTCGAAAGCAAAGTTAGCAAAGAGCTTAGTTAGTCACATTCTGCGAGGGAGGGATTAACTCGACGACGACGGGACGATAGGAGGAAAGGAGAGCGTGGTACGTTATCGATGCATGCAGTCATCATCAGCGAGATAAATGTCGGATCCGACCGGTCAGAACATTATTTTGAGACGACTTTTTCCATTATTTGCAATAATATAACGCGAGATTACTCGTATATAGACATGGTGACAATCGGGAAGTTGCGAAAACTAATTATAAATAGTTGTTATTTTATAATGAGTGGACAAAATGGAATTAAATGAACACATTGCTATGGAAGAAAGTCATTATTTTTATTAGCGCAGAAAAATATACAGTATACGAATTTGTAAAAATAAATATCATAAGAAAGAACCAACGATTTGGTTTTACACACTCAATAATATATTTTTTTCGGAATAATCACTTGGAATACAATAATTAAGGATTTTTTAAAATCCTGTTAAATACCCTTTCTAAATTAATAAAATTATAACTGTTCTTCGAAGAGTTCTAGATAAATTTCTTTTATTCATTGATCAAATAGTTGCCCATCTAGATCTTTCGAAAATATATCACTAAACTATACAATCAGTCAAACTTTCGACTTTTTTATGATGTTTATTTGTATAAGTTTATAAATATATCTATATTTTACACTATGATGTAATAAAAATGACGAACTCTCTTCTACAGAATAGTGTTTAATTTTGTTTATTCAAAATAATAGGTATTTAATTTCAGGAACTTTCTTATTGTTACTCTATATATAATTTTCCATCAACAACTTTTTCTACTCTCGCAATTGTCGGTCCGGTCGGTTGGCTCTCAATCTTCAGGGACTTACTTATTTCATTCACCTGCATCGAACAATGTTTGATAATAACGGTCCAAGATTTACCGCATCTGTACTCATACCGTACTTTTAGCATCAAATTATGTTTTCCTTGCACACGAAAATTGCACACAAGCGAAACGATGATTGTCTTAATTTTCAGTAAAGTTTACTTTGTGCGAGATCTTTTACGCAACGGTTTTTAATTAGGATATAATTAGGATTCTGCGAATATAAGCTGAGAGTATCGCGTAGCTTTCTCTTATGTTGTTGCTTTTTCGCTCGAAGCTCTTTCGCTCTCAAGAGCAAAATTTCAAAGGTGTGAGTCGGCGGGTTATATATCGAGTAATAAGGCTCTATTTAACTATATAACTAGACTTTAACTAGATCAAAACTTTAACCATATTTCATCCGGAAAATTGCTTCATTAAGATTATTCGGAAAAGAAATTTTGCGCGTGTTTACTCGGAAAACATTGAGAAGTACTTTTAATTAGAAAAAAGAAATTGACCTTTTCTCTCACATCAGATACGAATACGTCTGGTGACGTGAATTACCGTTAGAAAGTTTAAGAATAAATGTTCGTAAATACTAACTCCGGTATTAGGGCTAACTTGACTCCGTATATAAGAATATCCCTAGAAAGAATGGCCTAGCTCTTTAAGGGAGATGGTTCGAGCCGGAAGATAAAATAAAAATATGGTTCTGCAAACGTAACGTTTACAGTACTTGCTTATTCAAGCCGTTTCCGAATTCCTGATGGCGATGCGCATTCGTGCGGACGTCGTGTTTTTGCAATTAGCATCCGACGCGATCGGATTAGTAATGTATAATTCGCGCTCCAGTTTTGTTTTTATTACGATGCAACGCCCGTCGTTCCTACTGCGCGGGAATTCTCAAGGAAAAGAGAGTACTTGATCGCGGTAACGAAGGGGAAAATATCGATGATACATCACGTAATGCGGTTGACATGCCAGAATTACTCGTAGCCTACATACATGAGCCTTCATGTGCAGCGGCAGTTATGTCGGGGATGTAGGGCCAACGTTACCGTGCCAACCGTTGGTCACGTGTATCTAATTAGGTATCGTGAACCACGGATATAGCCGATGTATGTATATATCGCAGCTATCCTATTAACCCTTTAACCGAGACGTCACCAAAAGTATGTACTTAATTAAATTCGGAATGTCGACTTTTACGAGGGATTTTTTCGTATACCTAACAGGTGCATAAGCATTTTTTAAATTAGCTTATTTATAATCTGTAAAAATGCACAATACACACATAAAGTGAATCTGGAAGTTGTTGGAACTAAATAGTTATTATTTTGTGTTAATCGCAGTATAGAGGTGGAGTGAAATGAATTAAATGCACTCTAGAAAAAAGCTGCTATTTTTATTAACATACAATGCAAAAGGAATATACATATATAAGTTTATAAAAATATATAAATATTATATACCTATATATAATGTTTATTTTTAATTATTTTAAATTTATTTATGTATATATATTCTTTTTGCCTTGTATATATGTTAATAAAAAGAACAGCTTGTTTCTAGAGTATAAGTATTTAATAATGAGTGGGGAAGTATTTAATATTGTATATATATCTATATAAAATCTATTGCGCTGTCAGCCTGCAATTGTGTGAGTTGTGGTTGATTGATGTTTCGATTTAAGACTTTAAACCTACGCGTCAAGACGTTGGAGATGATTTATCATTCCTTCCGCGCTTTTTGCGGACGTCTGTCTCCCGGGAACTCGCGGGATTGTTCGGATCGTGTTCACCGCGCCGCAAATGCTTCCAAAGGTGCGACGTATATATATACCCGGATTGTAGATGGAAACTGCAAACGACCCGGTGAATGCGACGCGTAGGTAAATCTGGCTGCACGAAAGGGAAAATATGTGTCGTGGCATTACGCGTCGTAAGCGTCATCGCGATGAAAGGGGCGGGTTTTAATTAAAATAGTAAGTATGTGGGGAGAAGGGCGAGAAAGTAATGAGATTTTCGCGAAATCTTGCACCACAGATCGACTGTTTCTACTTCTAGCTCCACTAATTCAATTTTCTACATCGATGTCGCACCTTACAAACTTGTTACAAAGCGAATTTTTCATTTATTTCCGACTTTTTAGATATGAAATAAGGACGACGTCGATTTTGCACGAATTTCATCAGAGGAGGAACCGTAAATTTTTGGATGTAATTTTTTAAATTGAAAATTAAATATATTAAACATATTTTTAAATATTATACGAAAGCACATAATTACGTTTTTTCTTTAAGAACTCAAAATCGCGCCACGTGATATATTAATGAAAGCTCTCTTCGTGAAAATTATTTGAAAAATATTGCAAATATTTTTCTCGAAGGCAGCACACGTTCACTAGGTATTTTATGATTGTAAAAGATCTGCGAATCGAGAGAAAGTACATTTTACGTACGAAGATATATTCAAAAATATATGGTAACGCGCGGTTATATATTGCTCGTTCAACCATAGCGCGTACTTTGCATGGATAACATGTATGCAAGTGTGCAGTGTAAAATAATGCACGCGGTAATGGCAACTGTGTAATTTAACGCCATAAATTATTAGGCGCCATAAATGAAGCTCGGTTTAAAGACGATCGACCACCAGGAAGCCATCCCTTCTACGCGCTTCTAATTGCGTCGGAGAAACGATTACTTTATTTTACGTTGCTTTACGAGAACGTTGCTATAGCGGTAATGTTAAAGAATAAATTACGTAATTGAGTACCTCGTCGCGCATTGTCTGGGAGACACTAAGCGGCTCAGATCCGATCGTATCAACGTAAGTGACAGATCGCCCTTCTCACTTGAGACTAGGTGATTCTCGAGGAAAGCTTTTAGGACGCCCTTAGGATGAACGCACACATTACGTTCCCTCTCACAATCTTATTCCACCGGGACAAACATTTTATCCATGATATGGTTATCGTGGTCGGTTATTTTGTACTTATATTTCGGTGTGTCGCGATTTCTTGCATTTTTGCTTTCTCACGCGCGTTTACGTCTGTGTTATTGAAAAATGTTAAAACTAAACTATATTGTATTGACAACGCGCGTCAGACGGTCGATGGACACATCAGATGGACGTGATATCTCGTTTAAACGTCAAATAAACGTCATCGGGCCGCGTGATAACTCGTTCAAAGCGTTAATTGAAGTGCATTCAGTCGCAAGATAACTTGTTTATGAGCGCGAAAGGAGAGGTAACTCAGGAAGCGCTAACTTCTTAAGGTAATAACAAAACAAATCTGGCGTAAAAGAATTACACAAGAAAGTCAACGAAATAAGGATAAAATTATGAAAAAAAGACAATCCGTATCTTGAAAACTCTTGTAGATGGGTGAGCAACTTTGTGATGCTACTAAAATAGTTGTATTAATATATTTTATGTAATTATTAATAATTAATATATGTAGATAAGTAACATATGAAATTGATTTTTGGATCACACATTTGATTAAATATTAGAAATGATAACTGATATGATGCTCCGAGAAACTGCTACGATAAAATCATCATGCATTATTAGAATAATATAATCGACAATGCAATCAGTTAATTGTCATTAATTACACATAATCTGCAATTATTTGACAGTTATAACTACAATACACGTGTACTACATTATGAATTACATCGGTCACAGTAATTAATCATAGTAACAATTGCAATTAGTTAACCGCGATGTTGCCTTAGATCCGATTTTGCACTAACGTGTATCAAACATTAACCTAATTTTGCTGTTCTGTCTGCGTAACTTGATAATCTAGGAGCTATTGAATAATCTAGGAGAATTGTTATCCGGATTTAGTTAATTTCGACTATAGACGCAATCTCCTGGCTTTAGATCTCGCTCAATTCGCAAGACCAAAGCGAATTATGAAAACAGTACGGCTTTCGAGAGAGAGAAAAAAAACTTTAATAACATTGAAGTAAGAAACCAATCTCAACTGTTTGTTAACGTTATTTTCGGATCCCTGGTATAATCTCTTAAACTGAAAATTAGAGATAGTAAATATATTTTTAAAAATTATTACGACAGTATATAATTATTTTTTTTTAGGAACTCAAAATGATGTTATTCTTTTTAATCTGCTTACGATTTTACCTTTATTTATTTTACATTAAATTTATATTTATATATACATTCGAAGAGTTAATAGACGTTAAAGGAACAGTCGCCATTTCGCTCTTCTCGGTTCACCTGCGTTCGGTGATATGACTTTAACGGAGATATTTGCTGCGATTGTAAACGACTTACGGCAAAAAGTAATTTACGGATTTTAGATTTTTATAGCCGAACATATCGCTAATATATATATATATATTTATCTTTGTTCCGAGTTTTGAACGCGGTCATCGGATTGGTTTTAGAGCTTCTTCTTTTTTCTACGCTGATACGTTTATAAAAACAGCAGACTTTGTTTTGGTCGCCCACACTTCGATAATTTGATCGAAGGAAGAACTCTTACCGTCGTCTCAGCGAATCTTCAAACTCGATAAAAAAATCACACCTATCGGAACAAAACTTTATGATGGTGTAAGGCGGAAAATCGTTTATTTATCAAATAATTTCATATTTTATATAATAAACCTTTTTCTTCTGAAACTTTTCACCGTTTGTTCGTATACTTGACACGTTAATAAATTTATTAAAATTAATGGCGGCCGGGAGCTATATGTATTTGCTCTCAATTTAAAATTATTAAATGATTAAATATTTCTTTTTAAACAGTTGAGAACGTTAAGGAATGTTCAAAGTTATAAATGAAAATTAATTGGGATACAGAAAAATTTAAAATAATTTAAAAAATGATTTAGGTAAAATATTATTAGAAATAGTTCAAGTAACCTCGAAATATCACAGTATGAAATTTTCTTTGTCTGCACTCTACGTAAAGTGAATAGATTTTATTATATTTGTTAAATTGATTTATCTTCTATTTATTTTACTTAGTTTTAAATTCGTTTTGTCAATTTACATTTCGCTATTTAAATGAAAAAATCTACCGACATTAATTTCGCCAATTAATGTCGCCAATTTCATCATATATTAACGACTTTGGTATGGGATAGGAGAGATGTAGGGGAACGGGGAGATTAAGAATTTTCATCTAGCCACATTTCTCGAATGAATTCCTTCACATCGGTGAAATGAGTAGCACGTGGATTAGGGTTCCTTTCTCATTCTACAAGAATTTACGTTTCGATCGCGCTAATGGATATTTGTGGAAATATGGACGAATATATATATATATATATATATATATATATATATATATAATTGAAATTTAGTGAGGCGGGAAGTATAAATAGTCAATAAATTTTAAATATATATATATATATATATATATATATATATTGACTATTTATACCTCCCGCTTCACTAAATTTCAATTTCGTTTTTATTCGTTTATAATAGGGTTGCAAATATGATCGGCATTTGTAAATATTCGGATATCTCAACAGTTAAATTCGAATTATTTCATTACTCACGTTCGGATATTCGAATTAGCCGGATCTTATAAATAGATCTTGTAAGTAGAATTTAATAATAATTTAATAATAGAGTAAAATTTATTTAGATCCATGTATTTGTAATTCATCAGATCCGACCTCATGTCATTACAAGAAATAAATTACAGAAAATAAATTGCTAAGTTAGAGAAAGAGAGAAAGAGAGAGAGAGAGAGAGAAAGAACTAAAATTTATTTAGCTATTTCTGCTTTTTCTGCTAGCTCTGAAAGAATATTTTTCACAACGGGGAATATCGTTATATCTATAAAAGAAGCTGAGGATGTAAACCAGTTGACATTTTTGTATTAAAATTTAAAAGTATATAATAATTGTTTTCTTATTTCTAAAGATTTTTTCAGCATATACTGTATTTCATTATGTGACTATGAAGCATATGAAATATATAAAACAATCTTTATTATACACTCATGTAATAAATATACAAGTTTATATATAATTATATAATATTTAATGTTGAATCAAATATTTATATATAATTTTGTTATGTTATGTTTTGCAATCGGTTTTTTGCTTAAATTCTTGTTTGGATATTATAGTTTAGACCCGAATTCACGAAGTCGACAGACTCAGATTATCCGGATAATTTGAGTACTTAGATTTGAGTAATCGGATAATTCGGATATTGTCCGAATATTTTAGTCTTAATTTATGCCATCGCCCGCGCGTTTTTCTTTGCCAAACTTTAATTCGCAAAATTTTACTCATTTTGGTATGAATGTTATCGCTTTGAGATAATAGTGTGACTATTTCGAATTTAATCTTTAATATCGGTGATAGATGCGCAACGGGAGATGTCTCGTGTATTCTCATTTTAACACGTAACTTCGTTTCGTGTGTTCCGGAGTCACGCGATCGCTCAACCGATACGGGCAAACTGGTAATAAGCGAAGTGGCTGCGGGCTTTTATACATCAGGAACTATCGGACTCGCGTACATTGCGTGATATATAATCTAGAATATGGCAATCCTGGCAACATTGGCAGACCGGTGACGCGTCGCAAAAAAAGGCGTGGATTCCCGAAGGTTTCTCGATGGGCTCCTTTGGGACTTCCTGCGCGCTCGTCAGCAATCTCTGGAAAAAACGAGATGAGACGGATAAGCGTTCCATCAACGCCCATCTTCGGCCGGAAGTTTACGGAAGTTACCGCTGCAATGGTCTGTCTCTCCGACTAGTTTCCGCTTCGCCGGATCTATTCCTCCGTGTATAAATGGCGTCCGCGCGGCCGCGGCCGGAGCCGATAATCGCTGGTTATCCCGAGGGCGTGATCAAAACCGTCGTATTTTATTTGGAAAGAATCGCGGCAGGCGACTGCTAATGTATTCGCTCGCATACATATCCGCGTCCGATTGCGGGGACGGCTATACGTTTCGCGATTATATTGCGAGAAAACCCCTTATCGCGGTGTAGCGAGCGCGTCGTGAGAAAAGCTAGCTGGAAATGTGTAATTGGCATATCGATAAAGCTTCTCGTTTGCTTGCAGATATTTGTTTGCCGCGGCGCACGGTCATTAAGTCGATAAGAATGGTTTTGTGTCTTTCCATCAAGCTTTCCATTAAATAAAGTTAGAAATCCAAAGTTCTTGGGGAAGAGGAATTGAGAAATTTCTCTTTGAATGAGAAGAAGGATGTATTGAAGTTTGTGGCGGAAATTTTGCTTTAATGTTGTTATAATTTTGTATTAATTTTTATTTGACAAATATGACAGATTTTCTTTATCAATCTAATAGATTTTGCGAATAACTTAAGAAAAGTGTTTATAGAAAATGGAAAAAGGAGTAACAAAATGTAGAGAATTGTATATAATTTCACATACAGAGTGTAAAACTAAAAGTGTACACAGACTATTATTTTTAAAATAAAATAAAATAAAATAAAATAAAATGAAATAAAATGAAATAAAACAAAATAAAATAAAATATTAAATTTTTGTTTTCTGTCAACCGAACTGTCAACCACATCGTATGATAAAGTTACTTTTTTTCTAGTTGCGAATCGTTAAGGTCATCACAAAAATTTCATATTTTAGTTTAAGAAATAATAGTCCTTAACACTTTTTTTAATTATACATCTTGTATAATTACCCTGTAATATAATGCACATGTAAAAACTGATATGCTACGCGAATCAACAAACAATGATCGTAAACTGCTCATTTCGTAATAGCGCTCTCTGCACAACAGCATTTTGCGATATTATTTTGCGGTACCCAGGTGCCGGCTTTTAATCAGGGTTACGGCAAAACGTTCGAGGGACGTTCGAAATGTTGGTCACGTTTCACATTTCGCGTAACAATCGATCCATGCTTTCTCGAATCGTCGATTTTATCTCGAAATGCAATACTACCCACCAACTTTTACAATCTCTACGGTCGAGTGCTTGACTCGCGTCAATTCGGTTAAAATGGCATTATCGTATTGTATAACAGAAAAACCCCGGTGTGTGTTGCTCGCATACAACGTGTCCTTTACGCAAACCTGAAGGTAAGTACGGCTCGAGTGAAACTTTCAGCTGTGAAACTTGCTCGCGCCGAGCGCCGCCGTAACGTCGGTCTTATTTCAGGGGGGGGGGACGTGCGCCGGGCTAAAAGCCCGACCGACGATGTCGGGTGAGTTACCTTCGAGACACGTGCGACGCGATAGAACGCGTTTCCCTACTTCTGATGTCTCATACGAAAACACTTTACGACGCACGCAACCGATAAAAAAATGATATTGCTTAATAGGTGATTAGTTGCGCAATATTTTGAGATGTTTCTGTCTCCTTATACAAGAATAGCCTTTATAATAGGTTAAAAGTAGTGGCATATTTTGTTAGTCAGATCGCGGGGTTGATATTTTCTCAGTAAAGTTTGTCCGATCGCGACGTGTATTTTTAAAGCGAGGTTCCTTTTAAAGTATATCTGCATTATATATATATGCTGTTCAAATTCACAAAACCCATTTCTTGTTTGAGCATATTACGTTGTTAACGTCTATTCGGCACTCCTGCGCCTGAGTGTACCCGCGGCACAACAATCGATAAGATCCGTTAACGATACGTAGGTAGACGCGTAGACATACATAGACGCGTGTTCCATGTGCACGATGGTGTACACGCGCGCACGAGCGCGAAGCGGAGGAGAACGTAACGTCGTTGGCGTCGATGTTCGCCGTGCTCTGTTTGCTATAGAAAGTCACTCGCGCCCCGCGCACGCGAGAGAGCGATTGCTCATCACCGGGTTGTTCGCAACCCGTTCGGGCGAGGGAGTAAAGGGGGGAAGGGGCTAGGCGAAGTCTCGAGACTAGTTGAGACGATCGAGATCGAAAACGCGACGGGGAGCTTAGGAGAAAACGTTAAAGGTTTTGCGGTAACAAGAGTTTTCCGAGAGCGGCGGTGAGAGAGTGTGCGGCGAGTGTGCGAGGTGGTTCAGTCGAAGGAGAGCGAAGGGGGCTAAGAGGGATGGAAGCGGTGCCTCGGGGTGGAAGTGGCGCTGTCAGTTCCGTAGTGGGGGTTCAGAGGGACGAAGGCGAAGGGAACGGTGACGGTTCGGTTTGAGGGGTTCGGGAGGGATGGGGGAGGTTGGGGAGGGAGGGGTGGTTGAAACAGGGTGGGAGAGCGGCCGAGACGGAGAAGATCGGGCTAGGGATACCGACTGCTCCGGGGGTGAACGCGAAACCGAGAGGGTAGGGATGGCCACGGGGTAGGGATGGCGGTACGACTTTGGGGGATTGGAAGCAGCTGAGAGCAGTGCGAGTAGGTCACACCGTCGACCAGAGGCAGTCCGCGTTTTGGCGAACGGCGCACGGTTGTCCCCACAGAAGGCAGCCCCCGAACCTCTTGTTGTCTTCGACCGGCTCTCATACCCCTTTTCTCATACCCTCAGATGCGCGATTATTCTCTTACGTGCGACAAAGCCCAGGCGGCTCTCTTGCCCGGCCGCTTACTCTTTTAAAACGGCCGCCCTCAAACTCGCGATCTTACCTTGAGAACGATTGAGATTTACGATCGAGATTGACGCCTTTTCCCAAGAGAGGATCGAATGATCCTCGAGTGGCTGGAGTGGATCTTATCAGTCCGAGACACTTGCCTGAGCCTTCAACGACGCCGTTCGGAGAGAGAGATCGTAGATCGATCTGGGGGAGACGGGCAAGATTTACATCTCCTTCATATTTTCGTTCTTTACCGTACCGAGGGTAGTCAGACAACGGATAACCGAGTCCCCTTTTTCGATTAAAGATACGCGCACGATAGCTGATAAGGCCGATGTCCCACGATACACAGAAGCAACGAAGAAAAATTAAGTGGTGAAAGAAGGGAAAAGACGAGGACGAGAAGGGGGAAAGGAAGAGCGATAGAGAATTCAATTTGCCTTCTCGCGGTGCATTGTGCGTCCCAAGTTTCGTCAAGTTTCTCCGATTGCCCTCGTGCGTATGTGTGGCGAGAAGTTACCGCTGTACCTGAAGAGAGAGAGAGGAACTTCCGCGAGTGCGGTCGGGCGTAATGAAACTTGCCGCGTCCCGCATTTCGAGGGCTCGTCGAGGGGCACATAATGCTCGTATAATGTGATACGAGTTCCGTCGTTGCCTGCCGCGGACGATCCGATTGTTATCGTTGTTGTTGTTGTTATTGTTGTTCCTGTTGTCGCGTCGCGTTCGCGTTCGCGCTGCGTTATCTCGCGTTGGTTGTCGGACGCGCGCACGTATATATTTCCCGCGTATCTCGATCTTCCGAGTGCCGTGCACTCAAGCTCCCGCACTTCCGGTACACCGTACGGGACGGTTCGATACACGTGCCCACGTACACAGACGTTATACATATGTGTGCTTTTTTTCTGCACGCGTATATTTTTGCACGCAAGCTATGCTCTGGCGTCACTTGCGTAATCTGGGACATTAAAGAGCGCCACGATTATTATATAATAATTTTAACGACCGCCATTCAATGAGACGTAACGAGCGAGCCAGCTAGCCACTTGGAAATTGGGTTAAATAGAATAACTGAACTCTCTCTCTTCTTCCAAACCATCGAGTCGAACTTCCGACATGTACGACACAGCGCGCTTGTCGATGATGTTTTCTCTGGAAAGCTCTTTCTCTTATCTCGTTTAATATAAACACTCCAACGACCGGCGGAGCGCGACTAATAAAAACGAGAGGACCGCGAAAGGGTAGGTCGAGTAATTTAAAAGAAGGAGGAAAAAGGAGAGAGAATAGAGAAGTGAGCGCCTGGTCGGGAACGAAAAAGATAACAGTGCGAGCGGTGATAGATGTAACAGAAAAAGAATCGAACAAGAGGCTGCCGATCGAAAAACGATAAATCGAGATTATTTGTTCGCGAAGGCAGTCCCACTCGATAACGACGCACGTCGGGATCGATAGCGCGTGGCCATCGAAGGCAGGAGAGGTGAATTACCTGCGTCAACGAGAACATCGAATCGATCCATCGAAACGACCCAAGTTCGCATATAACTGCACCTTCCGTCGTTGCACCGTAAAGTTTCTTCTTCCTCGTCGCGAGATACGAGGCGGAGAAAGAAAGTTTGTACTTCGAGCGCGAGAGGAGTCCGAACAAAAGAGATGGGACAGTGAGGGGATCGAAACATGAAACGAGATGTATCGACGAGCTGCCAACGAATCGGCAACAGGAACGTAGAGTGCGTCGCCATCGGGAGATAAAGCGAGCGCGAGGGTAAAGAGCGACCGTTTT
>JASTWP010003291.1:0-26692 GCA_030770255.1 Temnothorax ravouxi
TTGTCGTGTGATTACATTAAATTATTTTATCTCCTGTGGGGACCTAATAAGCATGCCTTAACACCTGATCAGGGGCTTATCAGGTAGTCCTTGTTATTAGGCCCCGATCGTAAATGTAACGTTGAGAATTAAAATTGCTTGATCATGTTTTCCTTATCAGGGCCTCATGACTGCCCCTTGTTGCGCCTTACATTTTCTAACAGAATGCTGGTACACCCAAAAAATAATTTTTATTACTATTTTTTAACTAAATTTGTTTCTTAAGATGCAGTCCTATGATTATAAATATTTTCTCGTATTTTCTCGTATTTGAAAAAAACACTTACCTTGGTGGGATCGAACTCGGGACCTCTGGATCGTGAGCGGTGAGCCAACTGCCTTACGTGGTAGACCACTTCTTAATTTGAGGTGTAAGTGTTATATATAGTCTACATATGTCACAACCCCACACAGCGCAAATATATAATTTTTCAAAAATCATCTTAAGAAACAAATTCAGTTTAAAAAGAGTAATAAAATTTTGAATTGGATATATCTATATATATAAAATAGAATGTATGTATGTATGTATGTATGTATGTATGTTCTTTATACACTCTTGAACTATTCGACCGAATTTTTACCAAAAGTATATAAAATAGGGGTAGAATTTTCCGGGGAGTGTTATAGAGTGTATAGTTTTTTGTTACCGATCTTTTTGGAAATCGGTATCCAAAATTTTTCTAATTTTCGGGAAATAATTGACCGAATCTTAAAGAATTGTATATAAAACAGGGGTAGAATTTCCCGGAGATTGCCATAAAGTGTGTAATTTTTCGTTACCGATCTTTTTGGAAATCGGTTACAAAATTTTTCAAATTTTTCGGGAAATAATTGAACTTCAGTCGATAAAAAAGTAATATTTTTCAATTTATAACATTTTTATGGATTAGGGTGTATGTATGTTTGCTTAACTACTCATTCGTTAGTAGATCAAATTTTATCAGCCATTGCCTGATAAAGGAATTTTTTTTCGATTAAGGATATTGAAACACAAATAAAGTCGTTTGAAGAAAAACAACTCCCGGGCAAAGCCCGGGTAACCAGCTAGTGATATAATATTTCTTAATGTCGGGTGAATGTCAGAAACCGGTGTCGGCTCATTACGAAATTTTGTGTTTGTAAATATATTTATGAAAAAGTATATTTATAAAGTTAAAACATTCTTATCAAATCCTTACACAGGAGCCTCATCAGACAAAAATAAGAAAATCTTTCTTATAGCATCCCTAATAAATAATGATCGGGACCTCATCCGGTTAGCCCTAATAATTGTTGATGTATGAACTATGATCGAAATCTTCTCACGCGAATTCGTGTCAAAAAACGCTCTTTATCACAATTTCTATTCATAATAAACACTAATTAATATTCACTTTATTTACTAGATGTTTAATATACTTTGCCATCACTTCGATAACATCAGATGCAGATTTACGAAATTGCAGGTTAACATATATTCAGATCTGATACGGTAATATAATATCGAACAATTATAATACTTGCAAATAATAATAATGTTTAAAAAATTGATTTGTATGTTTATACAAGAATATATAGAGAGGAAGAAAAAGAACTCGCTCGATGCACCGTTGCGTTCATCGACGCGACGCGTCTCGCGAACGGACGATCAGGTAGTAGACGGGGGAGGGAAGGAGGGCCGCGGAAGCACGCCGTCGCGGATTTTCGGACGGGTCGCCGACACTCTCGACACTAGTCACACGCCCCGGATAAGGGGGAAGGTAGAGAAGTAAATAAAGCACAACACACCAAAGTATGCGGTGTGTCGCTCGTTTTTAAATCACCGTTGGTGCGGAGAGGAAAGAGTCACGCCCGAGACACGCGCGAACACGCGCGAAATCGCGCCGCGCCGAAACGTAGCCTCACCACCGCGATCTGCTCTCTCGCAACGCGCGCGCAAGCTCTCGTGGGCTCGCGACTCGCGACCCACCAACGGATACAGCTTTCTGAAACAACGCGCGGTCGCACTTACTCGCGACGGGCATCCGCACCACAGAACATATAATCGCACTCACTGACAACACCAAAGATGGAAGCCATTATGGGACCACGTATCACGTCGACAAAAGAGTGTAGCGTTTCGCGGCGCGCGGGCGGCGGCGGTCGCGCAGATCGCGCCTAATGTTATGGCGCTAACATCGCGCGGTCGCGTGAAGATTAACTTGCTAGGTAAATTTTACTCAACAGTAGTCCGGCGATTTTTACTTAATATATTTGGTAAATTTTGCTTCACTTGTCAGTTACATTTTACTTAACTTAAACTCTGGCAAAATTTGCTTAGCGAACTTAAGTAAAATTTACTAACAATTTCTCTCCGTGTATGAGGGAAATGATGGGGACAAGAAAATCAGGCCCGTATAACAATAACCTGAAAAATGTTTGAAAAAGAGCGTCCCGTTGCGCACCGGATCAGGCCCATGTCGGGAATGTCTTATTAGGGCATACCTTACTGCTTCCCGATCAGGCGCTAACCATACATCGGGCATGCCTAATCTAATTTCTGCTCGGATGTGAATTAGAGAGATTAATAAAACCGCCGGCACAGACTGATAATATAACCCAACAAGTTAATGGAAATGTGAAACTATATTAACGCTACGGTTAGTTGATTGCTATTGCAATTTAATACGAGAGTGAAGCATCGCGCGACACAAAGGCATCACTCTCACCTTTTTTTTTCAGTTACATAAATCGACCGCAACTTTCGATCTCACGACGCCGGGCTTTTTTTAGAAGAGTTTCCTTCTTCTTGCGCCGAGGAGCAGAAGCGAATACATTCATCACGCTTCGTCGAGTGAAAGAAAGGGACGGGCTCCTTCTCTTTCGGGAAGAAGTTCATTCTTTTAGACAAAAATTAATTCTAAAAAAAGAATTATCGATTTATCGCATAAAAATTGAAAATGCAACAGATCGTACAATGTATATGCTGACTACCGAAAATTTAAACAATTGCCTATATACCTTTGTTAGCAGCCTCGTAAGCAAATACTTTGATGATTCAGGCTCAAATTAGAAGTAAACACTCGAATTTAACTGAGTAAGCTTTTGCTTTATGCATTGGCGGTTCCGGAATTCAATTCACGAAGAGCTTTTCGATTCTCAAGCGTACGAAATGCAAGTTAATTAATCAGGCAGCTTCACTGTACGAATTTATAACTGCTTTGTGTTATACATACCGCGTATTCGTTATCGTTTCGATATTTATTTTAAATTAAAAGATATAATAAAAATATTCTTTTGCATGCTATCTTGCTCCATTTACATCAAATATGTACATGGATCTAATGGTGGTTATTCTTAATCTCCTTAAGATAGGTTTAAGAAACGTGATCGTGAATATTTCGTTTTCACTTTCTCTCAAATATTTATTACGCTATATATACGCGTGCGCGTGTATGGATGTATATGATATGTAAATGTATGTTAATTCCGAATTCGGGTCTATGGGTTCGCGAAGCCCAAATAAACTGTGCGAATCATGCGGATCCCTGTGATTGACTATACCATAGCTAAGCAGGAGTTATTTGACGGAGCTCATTTAAATTTATCTAAAAAAAAAAAAAACAAACAGCGAAAAAGCTTTCGAGAGAGTTTTCGATAATCAATCAACGGTTGCGTGCTTGTTTGCGAGGCGAGAAATCCCCGCGGAGAGTCTCAATTAGCAGTGCTATTATGAAATCAGTCGCGTTATCAATCGTGTAAACAATCTGCACCCTTTTCGTCGTTAAAAAGTTCGTCCGTTGCGATTCTTGACACCTCAACATTATCGTGTACCGTATAATATTTCTCGATAATGTATGATATCGAGAACATGACAATATTTCAAGTGATTTCTCGAAATGTCATGCGAAAATGAACTTTACACATATTTGAAACAATAAAGATACAACAATTGATATAAGATAACGTCGTTTCTATACGCTAGCTGCGTACCGCCGAAAGCGCTATCTGGGCGGCACAATTCTACAATTTTTGGGTCTTTTCGCCCTAGATCCGTACCGCAGCGGGGGTAGAGGGGGCGACGAAAGCGCTATCTGAGCGGCACAATTCTACACTTTTTGGGTCTTTTCGTCGCCCCCCTGAGGTACGCATCTAGCGTATAGTCAAAATTGAATCTGTCGAAGTTATTATATATCGAAGTTTCAAAATCCCCAATAGTTCGTACAAACTCGAGAAACGTTCGAGCGAAACTATTATATGGTTTGAAGCAAAGTGACAGTATTCGAATAAATATTGCACGTGCAACGTAACGAATGCTACATTATGCAAATTGTGTGTTTAATGTGGAAACAAAGGAGTATTTGTTAATTCAGATATTTTTCAAATTGTAGTATTTTTTCAAACAGCAAAAAATGCTTAACCATTTTAAAGTTTGAATTATAAACGCACGTATTAAGATAATAAGAAAATTGTAATATGAGAGAAAAAAGAAAGACAAACTAATCAGTCAACTTTTCATTATGCAAATTTTAAAAAAAAGTTATAAGCATAATATCAATTAAAAAATACAAAATAAACTTTTCAAGAATAAGTACTGATATTTCATATTTTGATATTTTTGGTAATCAAAAATTTATTTATCTAACTTACACATTCTTGTTTGCAATATACAGATTGAAAGGCCATCTTGGCGATAGACTGTTTTCAATTATAATTTGAGCTCTGTTTGGTAACAAGATTTCCATCGACCCTCTATATATCGTGTACCTAATATACTTTTATTTAGCATTTTTTGACACACACGGTATGCGTATTTGCTCGATGCCGCGAACAAAAGACGGGGCGGTTAAGAGATTACATTTTCGAGGGGCAAAGGTTTACCCATCTCGGTTTATTTCAAACCGGTACGTTAAACCCCAAGTGCGCGAATCTCTCGCGTGGTGGGAAGTGGAATTGGCCACTTAAACTCAATGCAACGTTGAATATATGTAAGACCCATTGTGCCGCGCTGTGATGTTGCCGTCTGGGTTTATAGTGTCCGCGCACAGACTCACGTAACAACATTCGGAAGAAAAGGGCTTCCTATTCGGATATATCTATCGAGGGGACCCTCGTTTCTTTTCGATCGACTTTGTAATTTAATTTCATAACATGGTCTATCATTGCGTATCGATAATGGCGCGTATATTTCGTTCATCATATATTATACCTTTGTATTCCGCGATCCCCAAAAGGCGAATTACAAGACTCGGACAATCGACCTCTTGTAATTTAAAAATTTGCTCATGTATATTTTATTGTTGATATTATATTATCCCATTGCTTTCTATGTTGTTACGCACCTCGTCGTGCCCCGACCCTCACCCAGAAGGGGAACCCCAAAACGGGATGACCGTCAACGGTCGGCCGCGCACAAATGCATGCCGCGTGCGCGTCGCCGATCGACTGGTTGGTCGTGCGCGAGAAAAGAGAGGAAGAGAGAAAGAGAGAGAGAGTGAGAGAGAGAGAGAGAGACCAACTTGACCTGCCCCAAAATCGGGGCGAGATACGGACGTGCGCAAATACAAGTAGATACCGACGAGCGAGCAACCGAAGGCGGGAACGCGTCCACTCATCGTCGTCGCCATTAGCTCTTGATGAAATTTCACTCCATCCGGTGCGGAACATCTTCCACGGCCGTCGTACAATTATTGTCAGCAATTTTCTGCAGCTAGACTTTTAAGAGAATCCCGAACGACGCGTTATTTGACTTTTCCCTCTAATTTTTTGACTTTAAAAATGCGCTTATGAATTATTTACCGAAAAATAAGAATTTGGTAACGACTATTGTATATTTTGTTGTATACGGATGCAAGATAAACAATCTTCATTTGTCTAAAGAAACTTTACTATAGTTAAAAAAAGATCAACGTTGATTTAGAAAATAATATCGCAATCGTATAGCCGTAATAAAGAGTTTGGAGAACATGATCAAATTTACCGATGTACGCGACTTGGACATACGAAAAGTATAAACTCGCATTAGTTTTTTAAATAAAATTTTTTATTTGGGCGGAAGCCAATTATATTCCGGATCCGACCGTTACCATCGCCGATCCTTTCCTACACCATTTCACGGACACCCTGTATACGTCGGTCGCGCGCTCGAAAGTAGGTGACTGGCTGAATGTTGCGCTGCTGGGCGGCGCTGCCGCCCGTAGCCGCCATCGCCCCATCGCCGTATCCAGCCGGATTCACACGCAGATGCCGCGCGGAATGACCTTCCGGCCCCCGCGCGTATTCGCGGCTCCGCAAATCACGTTGTTCCCCGCGCGTCTATAAAGCCGCATGCGGCGGCACATCAACGCCGTGGCGCCGCAACGTTTCGCTTAGATACAAACGCCGCGAACCTTTTTGTCTCTCCTCCGGTAAGCGATCCCGTCGCATTAGGCGTCGCGGACGCGCTTTCCCGTTAGACGGATACTGACAGAGATTGTCAACGATAAAGATTGCAGACAACGCCGGCCAATTAGCATTTAAACAACTTACATATACGTTGACACGTGATAAATGTGAAATTAGAGGAGTTAAACACACGCAGTCTACTATTATTTCGTGTCGAATAAATTGATAGAAAATATCTTTTGGAGAATGAAAAATAAATTCTTGAAAATATTATAAAACAACGAATATAGTATTTTTAGGAAAAATTATTGCAAGAGAGATGTTTTCTTTGAAACAACAAACTCTTTTCCTGCAATTTTTTCGAGCAAATAAAAACAGCGAATTTAAAATATCTAAAATAAGAAATATGGTGTAGAATGCGGTTGCATCACACCTTACTCACATCTAGGGTTAATTGAGAGAAGGCGGACGATATGTCAACGCTAAACGGGTTTATCGAATTATTTTCATAAGCTGACGATTTAAACGCGACCTTTGATTCAAACGCCAGGCCTCGGAGTAATCTTTTTATTATCGGTTGTCGGATTGCGTTATGATGATGTATACGATATTAATGAAAGCGAAGATCTCACGAAAACCTTTCTTTTTTTTGCCACTTTATTAAAAAATTTAGATTGTTTAATCAAAAGACGATCTATTTTATTCTTCAGCTATGGGAGTAATCAAAAATAAAAGTGAATTCAGAAATACCTATACAAGTATAATAAAAGAGATTATTCATTAGTAACGAAATTGTTTCATTAGAAAATGGATTGTCCAGCTGCGCTAATAAAACATGATTAAATAAAACTATGACAACTTCGACCATTTTGTATGTTAACTTTCTACGATCCAACTTATTTCTCGGAATTAAGTTCGAAGGACATTCGACGAAAGTCTCCGAAAATGGGTTTCCACATTTTATTATAACTTTATAAAGTTATGATAAACGCGACGCGCGTGACTTGAAAGCTACGCGGAGGCCTAAGAATATATATTTTCGATTAAGTGGCCGGAGGGATCCATGTGAACCCGCATTTTTATCATCAACCACCGTCGACGACCTTCCCTCCTTTCGTCAGCTGCGCACACAACCTCCAGCTAATCTCCACCCGCGCCACCATGATAGCGCTCGCCCAGCCTCGCCGCGCCGCGCCGCGCGCTGCGTGACTCCCCGATGGCCTCGCCTACGCCGCTGTGCGGTGCGCCGTCACGGTCGCAGTTACGACCTTTTCGGAACTTCGTTACGAAACGTGACGACCCGGCCGCCACCGTCGAGGGGATCGATACGCCGACGCTCCAACCAACACGCCGCGATACCCGGTGGATCCTTTGTCCTAGTCCAAAAGCGACCGCACACGACGGGAACGAACGAGAGGATCGTTGCCGGCGCTGGCGTCGCCGTGCGATAACGACGACGACGATGCCGACGACGACGCCGACGCCGTCGTTGGTGTGCGTGGATATATATCGACCGGTCGCGGCCTATCTGGCGGTGAGGAACGAGAGCCAATCGAGAACGAGGGTCAAGGTCGCCGCAGATGTACCACGCCTCTGCCTCCGCTGTTGCCCCGCCAACACATGACGACGATAATGATGCTGATGATGCTAATGATACTGATGATGCCGACGATAATGCTGATGCTGTTGACAACGATGACAGGAGCGGCAACAGCGACAAAAGGCGTCGCCACGTGCGACAGCACTTTTCTCTCTCTCCGTTCCGATCTCTCCCTCTCTCTGTCTCTCTTTGTCTCTCTCTCTTGCTCTCTTCGTTACCCCCTCAGCCCGCTAACTCCGAGATCAAAAAGCACTCCATGTCATTCTCGCTGCTGCGAGAAATTGTGAACAGTGCCATCGCTGCTAATTAATTACTTTCATTAACGTGTATCTCGTTAACGTGTTATTGGATGCTTTAGAGATCTTTTTGTGGAAAACATCACTTTAATGCTGAAAAATCAACGAATGATTAATATTTTAGAAATTATCATCTCCAATGAATTCTAATTATGATATTAATTATATTAATAAATCAATTATATGAATTTTCATATGTATAAATTTAAACAATAGTATCGACTATTTATGAAAACGTATATATGTTTGAAAAGATGTAAATAAGAAATTATATTAATTATAATAAACAAATTAGCTCAAGAAAAATTAGATTTCCCAAGTCAAACGTATTAGAAATTCAATGTACCTACTGCATGCATATCGCGCAAAGCAATTCCTAAATTTGATCAATTTTTTTATCTCAAAATAAGGTAAATTCTGCTAATAGCGGGAATAAATATTATGCGCCGATTAACGTTCAATATGAACGTCGCCAAACTAAATTATTTCCTCAATCTTTTTTCCTCTCATAGATCCTGCAACGGAATTAATTCGTCGACGACTTCCACAACCGCGCGCTCCGCTATAATAAGTGCAAGAGGATGCCACTAATTAAATTCTTGGACACTGGCGCCTGGAGGCATGAGCAAGCCGCGTACGCTATACTACTCGTCTTTCTCTCACGAAGCTCGTTAACTCCGCGCTGAGGTTTCATCGATACCGATCAGGGAAGAAGGAAGGAAGTATACCTAACGATGTTGTCATATTCTAGAGCTAAGCTCTGCGACGGAACTATCCTGTATCACGCGACCAAGCGTCGGGGAATATTTAACAGGATATTTCTTTTCTGAACAAGACGAAATAATACAAAAGCAATGCAAAATGCATGATGGACGACGCGATGTGTCGCATTTTTGTCGCGTAATTGCTGAAGTCATTAACTGAAAGAACATCAATTAAGAATGTTAAAAGTGATCACACAGTTATATAAAAAGATTTAAAAGATAAATACGATCTAAACCATGCAAAAATGCGCGCATTTGTCTTGTAAAAGAAATTGTCATCTTTCATAATTAGTTTTTATTTACATAATTATAGATAATAAATCTAGATAAGTTTAACAAATCATATAATATATGTATAATAAAAATGCAAATAAATATATATAATTTAAAATTTTTGTACATATAATTTCATTATTTATAAAATTAGATTTATAGTTCGGATTTATAATTTGGCAAAATTATGTAGCTTATAATATTATCTATATATCATATGTTCATTAAATTAAAAAAAAAAAGAACAATCAATTTTTTCTATTTACGAAAAGCATTTTAGCATATGTTAACATTTTTGTATTGTGTAGAGTTTGTCGTATTGTTACGTCGTATATATTTAATGCGCATTCGTTACCAACCGGCACTAAATTTTGTTTTAGAATAGAAATAAATTTAAAGCGGTTTATCGGGATAACGAGAGACAATCACACAAAGAAATCGCGAACATATACAATTAATAGCGTCGCGTTATCTAACAGTTGCGTTATCTAATAGCAGTCTTGCCGGCTAATTAAATTACGACACAGCAATATTCGTTATGAATAATGCGCGCGACTCTGTTCAATAGACGCTCATCATTATTCAGACAATATGACGATGCCAGAACACTATAGATAATATAAACCGGTTATAAAATGAATTATGAAAACAAATTAGTGCAATAAATTACAGAAAAATGTTAAAGTGTTCTCTACCGTCGTTTCATCTATAACTATTCGGGATTGAAACTACAATTCCCTTATGCATCATATATATTACACAGGTATATGTATATGTATATGTATATTGCAAAGAAACTTTCTCTTTTTCTTTTCTCTTTAACTATCTCGCAAAATAGTAACATGAGTATACATTATAATTATTTTTACTATTTAAATTGTAAAACATTAATAGTGAACATTAAAGAATAAACAATAAAAATATTCAAAAATAAATATGTTTACACCTATTTTCTTTTATACTTTTTTCGCTGTACTCTAATAAACTCATGATGACTAATTCCATAAATATATTATCAAATAATTATCATTCAACAATTACTTATAGATTATCATTAATTTCTTACCGACCATGAATATCTGTCATTACATCATGTTATTATTATTCAAAGAATATCAAACATTTTCATCGAAAATATATAAATTATATTTACGTAAGCTGTACTTGAAAAACTGTCTTTTTACTGCGTTTGATTTATATCATATGGTAAATTGATATTCCTTTCATTCGTTATATATATTTATAACTCAAAAATAAACAGCGTGAGAAATTAATATCATTTATTTAAAAAAAAAGTGTAAAGATAAAAAACGTACTTTGTCAAATATCACATGAATAAATACATATAAATTTACCCTATATTATTGGGTTATTACAAATTGATTAATATTTCAAAAAAGTAATTATATATATTATTATTATTTATCCCATAGTTATTCCGACGTCTATCCCGAGTTTCCTCCTTTTTCTCCGTTGTTTTTTTCATACTCACACATTATTCATTCGCGAGAACATGATAATTACGATTACGAGCGCGATCACTAACTATATAAAATGCAAAAAACGCATCAAACACGCGTTATAAATGAAAGAATAACGCAAAAAAGTATACAAAAACAAAAAATAAAATTACGTGATTCGCTCAATACTCGCGACGTTCCGCAAATTAGCATAACAAGTAAAACAGCAGAAGAGATTCGAAAATCGTACTACGCGGCCAAACTCACGCGCCACCCGCCGCGGCTGCACCTGTTGCTCGTGCACTTTCCATAACTTTGAACAACAATAATAGAAAGATTGCTATATCGCGTTTTACGCGGATAAATATGTGTTGAAATTCAAAACAAATATTTACTTTCGATCAATAAGTGCGCCAGTCACAATACAAGTTGCTCACAAGTATAAGCTAATGGTTGATTGCTCGTAAGAAATAATCGTGTTTGGTATATCTTTCTAATACTCATCGCGATCGCATTTCATACGCGATCGAAAAATATCGAAAGTATAATCGCGTAATGTGAAAGAACCGAAAGCGAAAAATTTGCACCGACTTTATTGTTGATGCCGCGAAATATTTCAATGTGAAATAAATCGTGGAAGTTAACCAATTGCACGTTAATAATATAATAATCGTAAAAAGCAATCGCGTTTCTCTCAAAAAACGATACGAACTGACGACACGAAGCAACCCGCGTTGTCGCCCATCTCGTCCAAACTTATTCGTAATAAGAATGGCAGGTCGGTGACCGAATAAATAACCGAGTAAACAACAGCCAGCGCGTGGTACAACGTCGCAAAAACAGACGCCGAGTATATTCGGGTGTTTCTTATGCGAACAAAGTCGTCATCGCTACAAAATACTTAACGTTCACGAAACAAATGTTATACATACCGAATATTCATTTTGTATATATATTTATCGACGACCTGATTTCGATGCACTGAGAGAAATGTTTTGTTGAAACAACCAAAATTTTGTTACTGACGCAAAAACTATTTGTTGATATGTAATCAAACAAACCGTTGGTTACCACGCATAATATTATTTTGTTGACTGTTTTGTATGATGTAAAATAATTCTTTGTAGTAAAAAATTGAATATTTTGTTACCGGAACAAAACATTACATGAGAATAATAGGGGCACTCAAATAAGTTAGAGTTTAACGGTTTGACAGGTTATGTCGGGTTAAAGTCGGGTAAAAAGTTAATTTTTAAACTTTTAACCTAAAGATTAATGTAATAGGTTAATGAGTCACTTATGTATTTTGCATAACCTTAAAGAGTAGCGCACCCAAAGTTTAAAAATTAACTTTTTACTCGACTTTAACCCGACATAACCTATCAAACCGTTAAACTCTATTAACTTATTTGAGTACCCCTAATATATTCAAACAAAATCTTTTATTAAAATAGAGTACATATTTTGTGTGTGCGTGCGTGCGTGTGTGTGTGTGTGTGTGTGTGTGTGTGTGTGTGCAATAATTATTATGTATGTACAAATAGTTGTAATAGTTTATATATATGTAAAAACTATTACAATATTTGTACATGCATATTAATATTAATTATTGTATATTACATGAATATAACTTAGCTAATTTTCATTATATTAGATATGTGTGTATTATATATAAAACGAGTCTATTAAAATAAAGAAGTAGCAGGTTTCATATAACATGCAATAATTAATATATACAAATATTGCAACGTACTGAATAAGCTATATAGCTTCAAATTTAATTTTTTGCCTATTTTATAGAAATTTCTACGTTTTCCTTTTCCTCTATATGTATATTTGAAATATTTTATTATTTTATTATAATGCAAAAGGCACAAAATGTATTCTAAATAATATGCTAAACACATAAATACGTGCTAGATGACGAATAGCATTGACAAGCTGAAATTGATCAATTTCGCACACTACTTCAATAGAGGAAAGTACCCGATTATGAGATACCATATCTATTTTGTGTGATTGCCGGAAGTCTATGGGCAGAATTGAAAAATATAGTAGGTCATTTTGAAGGGAATTTAATAAGCTTTAAGATGCTAAAATGCAAAATTTAATTTAAATATTAATTTTGCTGAAAATTAGAAAAATGTGAAAAATGAGCTTTCGGCAAAATCGCAAAAGTGTGCTCCTAATATGAGAGACCTCGGGAAATCGCTAATAAAGTGCAAAATACATGATATTGCAATTAAAAAACTTTATTTAAAGTTTTTGAAAGACAAATGTAATGGAGAAGCATATTTGCAACAATCGTAAACCCTCTTATACTCAATATTGTACCTAATCTTCCCCCTTCACCCTTCCCTCTCAAATCAAGGTCAGCACAGTCTTATAAATTCGTATAAACCTTCCCTTAACGTTAATATAGTATTTTCTCTTCTTTTATTACTATACAATAATAACTTTCATACTCCAGCAACCCAGGAGTACCCTGAGTATCTCATGTTACGAGCACCACGCCTTGCGGTTTTACGATCACCAAATCTAATCTCTACAATTGAGCAACTCAACATATCCCGTATTTTCCTATTAATACGACCTTACTCTATCACTGCATGCAGAACTTATTGCCAAATATTTATTAATTATATAATAAACAAGGTTTAAAGACTCATATCCATGGCACTTGACAACATCCAATTTCAGAATTTCTTTCTCTGCAACGACTACACGCACGATCAAACAATGAATTTTCCATTAAATAGGTTTTACCCCAAGGGCAATAAGTTCATGGTGGAACCAACAGATAGGGCCTATTAGTTTAGCAGAAACCTCGCTGTCGCATATTAGGAGCCTATCTCATAATAGGGGACTTTCCTCTACATATTTTACAAATTTTATTTCATTAACTTTTTTGTGCACTATTGCTATTAATTTGTATTAATTTAGTACAAGAATATTTATTCAAATAGAAGACCACATAAATTTATTTTTTACTAGCCTAGGTAATACTGAAAGAGACTAGCTTCCTCTCCGATTTCGATGAAATTAGGCTTCTTCGACGCGTTTTTGCATAAAACGACCGAATCTGGCAGAAAAAAGTGTCGCTCTGCCACGCGAAACGAGATATTAACTGTTAAAGTTGACGACTTTCAGGTTATGATTCCTGTCATACCGACGAGATAGCCTATTTTTAATTTAACATGTACTGCGGTTTGTCCGTATTCTCGCATTGTTTTTTAGATAAACGTGCCACAAAATGCGTTCAACAGTTCAGCATGGCATTCAGTTTACGTTACATATATTACATTTTCGGAAATAAATAAATATATATACTTAATATATTGATACAATTAAAATGAGAATACTGGCCATATGTGTTTATAAAATATAGATAAAGATAAATAAAATTCTTTACTTATTTGCAAACATCAGTTTTATGTCGAGATCAGTAAAACTGTTTTAATAAATTTTTGACTGCTGCATCCATATAATGCGTGTGAAGATTACGTGAGGAGAGAAAGAACACACAAAAACCTCAACGGTCACATTAGATGTTGGGTATTTCTTATGTATCAATAAGTATATACTATTATTAGTTTACAATCACTTTCTATGTTTGCCCTTGCTATATAGACCCTGCAGTGTCTAGAAAAGTACTTAGGCCAGTAAAATTAGCTCGAAAAACACCGAATATCTACAAAACGGATTAACAAGCCAATTTTTTGAGGGTGAGTAGAGGGTCATAGGAGATGCCCAAATTCACAAAGTTCAAACAAAATTTCCCTGTGCATCGGCGGCCATCTTGAAAATAGGGGTGAATATTTAAAGTTTGAATATCTCGGCTCCTATTGGTCGAATTCTTTTCTTTTTTTTTAGTTTTGTAGAGAAAAATATTTGCTACAACTTTTGTTTGAAAAAATTTTTAATAGCTATCAAGGACAAAAAGTTACAACCAAAAAAGTGCCGTCAATTAGGGGTTGAACATTTTTATTGACATTTATATTGCCCCCTGTTAGTTTGATCAAAAAAATGTTCAAATAAAACTTGTAGAGGATTCAATTCTCTACAATTTTCGTATAAATTTTTTTGCGGTGACTCAAAAAACACCAGAGATAGAGAGCGCCAAAGTTGAGTGTGTTTCATAAATGCTCTTTTTCGTGGGGAAAATTCGCGGTTTTATTGTGAATTGTCGTACATTATAAAACTCTTTTCCGCACCACCACTGAGGTAGAGTTTCAGGCGCATTTTTTTTTTACGTGGTATCTCCAGTAGATATAATCCACGGGTCCGAGAAAGTGCTTTTCGTTCTATATATTCTGAAAACAATTTATGCAAGTCTTTGCTTTTTTGTCGCTGGGCCAGGCATATTTATTTCATCGATGTCATCGTCATTGATATTTCTTTCGGTGACGACTTCCTCACTTTCGGAATCGTTGGTAGTTCCTTCGTTGAAGTCAACCGGTGGAAATTCGAAGTCGTCGCAGTCGTCGTTTTCGAGTACTTGCTGCAACTGTACAATATTTGTGCATGATTCCCCGCTGCAATGTTCGCATATTACCGAACATTTAAGCCCAGCTTTGCGACAACCACAGGCTGTTCCACATTTTTTTTTGCATTTGCACGATATCGATCCCAGTACCGCGGGAGGCGCTGGATCCTGGGTGGTCATGATTGGTTCTAGTCCTAGTGGAGTTCGTCGCCAGCCCCATTCTTCTGGATTCTGGTAGATGTTAAACCAGGTTTGCACTTGATGGTATGCGCGGAATGTATGCTGCCGTGCAGCCGCTGCGGTAGGAGGCAAGGAGGAAAGATTGAATTTTGTTTTTGTCACTGATTTAACAAATTGCTTATATCGTAGGGAATTAAGCGACACTTCTCCGGTCCCACCAAACAGCATGAAAAATATTTTTTCTCCTGCTGCTGTCAAGACGTCGATATCGAGTTTCGTTTTCTTGAACATGTAAAGAACTTCTCGGAGTTCATCGTTTTTCTCGAGAATGTTGATTAATTTCGTTTTGCCAATATTGTAAATTGCTGAAGTAGTATCACATCCGGTGAACGCGTGAAGGAGAAAGATGTGATCAATTACAGAAATATGTTTGAAACTTTTTGCCGAGTATAGGGCCTCTCGAGTTCTTCCTTTTCCGGGTTTACGAAAAAATACGTTAGGAGTTTCTTGTCCTAGACCAGTAAGCAGAACGAGAAGGTCAATATCTTCACCAATAATTGTAACGGAATCGTACAAAGATGCATTTTCTATTGCAGTTTTGACAATTAGTGTGTCCGCGTCCTCAAACGCTTGTTCAACGGTAACATCGAATAATTGTAAATGTTTCGTTAGCATGTTAATGAAGCGCGCTTTGTTTCTTCCGTTACTCAGAAATTTTTCTTGGGATACTGTAGGTACTGTATTTTCGTCAAAAATTATGTCCGAAGATTGTTGTTTCCTTGCTCGCCGAAGACGCTCCGACTCTTTGGTGCCTGCAAACTGTAGATCTTCTGCATAACCATCGAAAATGACGATGATATCTTTGGCAAAATGGTGACGCACGTAGGTAACATATTTTTTGCATGTTGTCCCAAAGTTCGAATGGCTGTCCCAAATAACCCTGTGCAATAGGAAACCCCCGTCTATCACATCGAGTCGCTTCGAACAGAATTGAGGGGTGTCTGACAGTGGCGCAAACGATGTGTAGAATGATGATTTCGTTCCTTTCCTCATTCCTTCCTCAGTAAACAAAGAAAGGGGGAACGGCGAAAGTTCGTAACTGAGAAAAATTTTAAGGTCTTCATCACTTTGCTTCGACAGAGAAATTCTTTGAAAAAGCAGCAAAGGATTAACAGCTACGACAACGGAATGGATTTTCAAGCTACTGTTCATTGCAGCCAAGGCCAGGACTTTATCCTTTCGTTTAAAGGACAACGAATCGTAGGTAGAACTGTTTATCGTCATTTTCTTCGTCATTTCCATCCCAATTTCGAAGGCGCGATGGCAATTAATAATTTCAGATCCAACAACTCCTGTGCTAATGGACATAAGATTTGTAGTCTCTGGAAAAGGATCATGAGCGGCGAACCAGATTGAAAGTTTTTCAGCATCGCTATTATCGCGTGAAACTCGAGTTTGCCTTGAATCTATATGCTGTTCAGTTGTTCCTGTAATAACCCCAGCGAATTCTTCTATTTCTCGGCAAACATCCTGCATGTAAGTGGCTCCTGTGGTCCATTTCCTCTGCGAAATGTCGTTCATTCTACCGCCCTGAGTCAATCCACCTTTAACCTTAAACGAGCGCATAAGCGTTTGCTCAATTGTCATGTCTGTCATGATCCCACACCAAAATTTGTCAGACCGTCGAATTGTAAAATAGCCACAGGCAGTAAATTTATGAAATTCATGTGCAGACATTTTTTTCTCTAAACATTCCATATCCTGCAGATACAGATGAGCGCTCTTTGCGTAGAGAAAGTGACCGCTAGCGTGAAAGAAAGGAATCATTTTTCGAATCGTCTTTAAATGAAGAGTCCAGTTGCCGGAACGCTCAGCCTCAATGAACTGTTTCATTAATGTAACCATCCGAAAGTATTGAATCCACAGCTTCGCGGTAGGGCTCTTTTGTTCCATTAGTGTCAGCTGTTTGTTAAATTCTGCGCAAATGCGTTGGACATACACGTTGTCAACGGCGTCCAGGATGACACTTTGATCTATGTCGGTCAGTAACAAATCAATTTCATTCCGATCCTTGTCTATGAATTCAGCCGCATCCATAATGATTTTTGACAAACACAAATAGACTAACATATGAGCACGAACTGCTCTGCTGTATGCGTGACCGTCTAACATTTTCTGAACGCTATTCTCTGCATAAATAGTTTTCAATGCAGCATCAAGTCCACTGCCGGCCATTATCATACCTATCGCACCAAGGTAGGACATCAGGAGATGGAATCCACCAAGTCTGACGATGACATTACCGAGCTCGGATTTATCAGCACAAGCAACAATGTCGCGCGCCTTCCAATATAACGGCTGGTCGAATGTTACAAAAATTGTTTCCTGACCACAGGATCGACCTAAACGAGCGGCTTCGAGGAGCGATGTAAATATGGTGTCATAGTCGGAAGGAATACCATTAATAAAAGGGAGACAAATTATTTTTGATTTCTCATAAGGACGATTAGCAGTAACGTTTTCCATGAAACCGTTCCAACCGGGAACATTGTCAATGTGGGCCCATTTTCCGTACAACCATACCATGTCGGTCGGCGTTGGTATAATGTCTTGTTCATTCCCATAAGCGCTTATTACATCGGCAACTTTCAGCGTTTGAAGACCTTGAGATTTTGCTGTCCCGTACGTAGCTATTGTAATTACTCCGGCATCTCCAATAGAAGCGTAATTCTTTTTACTGAAGGTACGTTGCATCGCAGTGTCAGGTTTAATGGCATTGTACGGGGTTAAACAATGAATTCCGCCCATTACATGAAAAGTGCCATATCCATCAAGGGTATTGATATTAAAATCTGCGTTATCAAACACGAACTGAGAGAAGGCAGATGGCAAAAGTTCGCGCGGGGGACGTGTGACACAAGCTGCTTCAAACACGCAAATTTCGCTGTAAGAAGCTGAAAAACCCAACGACGATAAAATGTCGATCAAATTTCGAGAGGCAAATCTCTTGTACAAGAAGGTACCGACTGCAAGAAGTATTGGTGAAACAAAAGATCGAGGACGAATGGCAGATATAATTGAATGTGCGATTGATGTGCACTTTCTTTGCCACGTCTTCGAGTCTCGTTTCTTTTTATTAATTAAAATCATTTCTAAAAGAAGAACGCGAAGAGTTTCAGGAACAGCGTCATCAGCATTTTCCATCATTTTATCTGGAGGGGGATAATTTTTTGTATCATAAAGCCGTGAACGTACATCTTGAACAATAACGGCAGCAGCTTCTCGAATTACGCGCAATTTTTTATCTTCTATATTTGAATTTTTATTTTTATACCAGTCTTCGGCGAGCAACTTATGACCAGTATTCCGAAAGCAAACGACAGACTCGCGCCGGTTCATTTCGAAAATCAATATGTCATCTCCGTATTTTTGTTTCAATCGCGCTTTAACCGTACGACAATCTGGATGATAATCTCCTTCGATTTGGCTCATCAATTCACTGATCGTAAATTGGCATTCGTCTGAATTTTCCGCAAGAAAAGAGTAAATATACTCCATGGCTGTATCAATATTATTCGACTTATCTTTTTTTTCTTTAAACTGGATAGTTAAACGACGGCAGCAATCGTGATGATATCGCGCTTTAACCACAGTCAGATCCGGAATCAGACGGATACGGTTCATTACGCCCCGGGCAAAATCATCGTTGCGATCATCCAAATGCTTGAAAATTGTATCTCGTATGGAATTACTTTTCACTTCACAAATTATTCTTCGTCTGTCAACGGGCAACGATTTTTGCTGTTTTATAAATACCTCATCAATTACTTCAGCGCAGAAAAGGCAACGTTTTTCAAAATTAAATGCCGGTGGATGGTTCGAAGATTGCGATGACGACGGAGAAGATAGAGGTGATTTTGAGATCGAAACAGCACAGTTGCTCCGACGACGAATAGCCGCTGCAGCCATTCTCTCGTTGATATATACTTTTCGACAGTGCACGTGCACTGTGATGTTGTTGATGTCCTCCAGCATGCGCGCATGTTCCTCGTCGCCTCTCTTAATAGCAAACGAATGTAAAGTTTGCACACCTCTTTTTTGAACGACAGTAATTTTGCCGTCGCTCAGCGCTTTCCCACAAATAAAACATTCGCTCATTTTCGTGAAATTTCACTCTAAAACGCTCGAAATACAGTTTACGACTGATCGAAAATAATATACAATAACACACAATAACACACAATACACACAATGACACACACACACAATAACACACTGTACAGTTCGCGGAACAAAGTTTTATAATATACGACATTTCACAATAAAACCGCGAATTTTCCCCACGAAAAAGAGCATTTACGAGACTCACTCAACTTTGGCGCTCTCTATCTCTGGTGTTTTTTGAGTCATCGCAAAAAAATATATACAAAAATTGTAGAGAATTGAATCCTCTACAAGTTTTATTTGAACATTTTTTTGATCAAACTAACAGGGGGCGATATAAGTGTCAATAAAAATGTTCAACCCCTAATTGACGGCACTTTTTTGGTTGTAACTTTTTTTCCTTGACAGCTATTAAAAATTTTTTCAAACAAAAGTTGTAGCAAATATTTTTTCCTACAAAACTAAAAAAAAAAGGAAAAGAATTCGACCAATAGAAGCCGAGATATTTAAACTTCAAATATTCACCCCTATTTTCAAGATGGCCGCCGATGCACAAGGAAATTTTGTTTGAACTTTGTGAATTTGGGCATCTCCTATGACCCTCTACTCACCCTCAAAAAATTGGCTTGTCAATCCGTTTTGCCATTTTCAAACCTAATTTTACTGGCCTAACTGACGAGGACGAACAGGCGGAAACCGACAAACGTATCCGCATCCAATATGGCTCCTTCTTCTTCACATAAGATGCGGAAACGTTTGCCGCGCGGCAAGAAACAATCACGTGCCGCTTTTTCGTAAGAACCAGAAGTTTATTGGCTACCACGTAGCTTCTGAAGGTTGCGTTCCACTTATCGCTCACAACGCTCGCGAGCATCATTTCGTCCTTGTTTAACATTTGACAACAAGGAGGATGAAATGATTCCACGAGCGTTGCGAGCGATAAGGGGAACGCAGTGAACGCACCCTTAGTTCTTCGCACGGCAAGCGTTAGGCGGACTGTCGGTTATTGCCTGTCGATCTACCTGTTCGTCCTTGTCAGTATTTATTCTAGACACTGCATAATAAGAAAGCAAGGGCAAAGAAAGACCTAACATCTAAAGTGACCGTTTCGGTTTTTGTGCGTTCTTTCTCTCCTCACATAACCTCACATAACCTACTCATTATGGATACAGCAGTCAAAGATTTATTAAAACAGTGGGGATTTCCTGATCTCATACAACTGTTTGAGGGTAAGTAAAGACTTTTATTTCATCTATATTTATTTATCTTTATCTATACACAATGGCTAGTATTCTCATCTCAATTGTATCAATAAATTAATATAAAGTATTTATTTATTTCTGAAAATGAAATATATGTAACGTGAACTAAATCTTGAACGCATTTTTTTGGCACATATTTATGTAAAAAGCGATGCGGACAAACCGCAGTATATTAAATTGAAAATAGGCTAGTAAAAAAGAAGTTTACGTGTCTTCAACCGTATAGACTAAAAACACATATAAGCTAAACAAAATTAAAAAATGTAATAAAATCTATCTTTCTGTCGAGAGTTTCATTGTAAAAGAAAATTTTAATGTGTTATAGATGAAGAAATTGATTTTGAATCAATTCTACAATTAAAAGCTGGCTCAAAGAACTTAGAAATGCTTATACCTAAAATAGGCAAGAGATTAAAGTTCGAAAAACACTTGGAAAAGTTGCAAAACTCTATAGTTGAGACGGTTGAGACGAAGACAATTTTCGATAACAAGGTAAATTAATTCTATAATATAAATAAAGTAGAATATATTGTTTATCTTATTGTACTGATTTATTTATTAAAGGAATATTTATTTGAATAAATACTCTTGTACTAAATTAATACGAATTAATAGCAATAGTGCACAAAAAAGTAATTAAAATAAACATTGTAAAATATATATTAATATTGTGTCATATATATTATATATATGTTATAGGAAAGTAAGATATCAATTAATGCGTCAGACGAGATAATTGATATAGCATGTGAAACAAGTAATCCTGTAACAGTAAATGATACAAACAATATCACATCTGAAACAGCTACTCCTAATATAATCGTGGAACGTGCAAGTGATGCTGAGATAATTGATACTGTACAGGTTGACAATATTAAAATAATTGTTGATAAAGAAAAGGGACTTGTTCAGTCAGATGAAGAGAAACATATCGAGCAGAAAGAAAACAAACTTATAGAATTTGAAGTGTGCGAAATTGATGATTTTCAGCTTGCCAATGCTATTCGTCATCTGGTACGTATTTATGTTTAGTATATTATTTAGAATACTTGTTGTGCCTTTGGAATTATAATAAAATAATTAAATATTTTAAAATATTATGTTAAAGAAAATATATTTCTATTAATAAAAAAGCGTTTATTTGTGTAAAGATATTAAAACTAATTTTTCCTCTTATATAGGAGCTGAAAACATTTTTAAAAGAAACTAGCACCGGCTATATCATTTTAAGCCACTGAAACGCATGGTCAATTAAATGCAGCAATGCGTAGAAAATTAGCAGATGTAGTAATGACACATTTGCCAATTGCTATCACCAAGAAACCATATCCGTAAGTATAATACAAAGCACAAAAAATATACATATAAGTAAATAAACATATAAAATAATATAAAATAAATAAAACAAAATACTATAAAATAATATAAAGTAATACTTACTTATATTTATATATTTACTTATTATTTATAGGCTTGAATTGAAAAATATGCACATTAAAGAGCTTGCTATAAAAGTAGCTAATTATTTTAAAGAAAAACCTGAATTGTATTATGTGCCACCCTTACATGAAGGGCGACACCAAAAGATTTCAAAAGGAATATTTGTCGATCGATATCGCAACAATCGTAGAGATTATATAAAATCTGGATTAGTGGAAACAAACAAAAAATTAAAAAAAAGTAATAATATGTCGGGATTAACCGTGGAAGTAAATACGGAATGTAAGTGAACTATTACTATTAATTTTGCTGTAATTATTACTATGCAAGACATGTAACGTAACATCAATATATTAACTATTCCTTTTTGAAAAATAAATAAATAAAAGTTACTATACATAAGAAATATTTACTATAAAATGAAAAATACATATTATATGTGTAGGTTTAAAATTGTGCGAACCTCATCTGCAATGGTTAAAATATAATCAGGAACCATGGACCGATGTTGTTGAACATTGGGAGGCAAATCGACTTGCTAGAATAATGGATATGACTACACACAAGGATGGAAATGTTCATCTTATTTTTACGAAATGGCCAATTTTAAAACATCCGCAGGGTTACAAATTGGTGAATATTTTAGCAGCAGTATTTTTATTTCGAAAAGTTCGTAGAACCCATGTGACTAATCATTTTTAACAATTTTTACAGATCGAATCTGATTATACTGCACAATTCGGAAACATACTTTCTATATACAATGAATGGCCAAAGTTTTCACGAAAAATATATGCTCTCATGAAAATTGAAATTAAAGATAAAGTATATGAGGAACAATTAAACCAAATAAATGAAAATACATCAGAAGGTAACACGTAAAATTAACATTTTCTATTATTATTCAATCTAATTATTTTGCTATTTAATATAGATACATTTATTTCGTAATCTCTCATTTTTTTTTAGAAGAAAGAAATATTAGACTCTTAAAACTATTGCCAGCATTATGTATCCCAACAATGAGAATTCGTAAAGGTACGAGAAGCATGAAGCCTACAATAAGTGAATCATTAAATTCTTTTATTTTATCAGTAAATGTAAGTAATATTGTTATATCTTTTATATTTTATGTAAAACAATTTTATGTATGTAAAAATATAATTGCTGCAGTTGAGCTGAAAGAGATATTTATTTCTTGTTATTCCAGAGTTTTGTTGATTTTGAACGTGATATTAAACGTCAAAGGAATAGAGCAGCTGCGTTAAATTTGACTCTGCAACCATTTATTATTTTCGTAGGACGTGACGCTAGCTCAGTTAACGCATACTACGTTTGCATCGATAAAACATTATACAAAATTGAAAGTGCTCTTAAAGCTGTCGACGTATGCTACAAGTGCTTTTTTGTATTGCATGCGTGCTATCCTAAAGAATCTCAACAAATATGGCTTCTGATACAAAAATGTTTATATAATATGACAACTGAGCACGATGTATGCAATAGCAAAGTTACATCCATCGAAATGGCTTTAAGGAAGATGTGAAGAGATTATTTCTTTATTATTTTTTTTAATATTTTTATTTTACGATAATGATTTTACGATAGAGATTATTTCTTTATTATTTTTTTTAAATATTTTTATTTTACGATAATGATTGATTGAAACACCCGACTCTGCTATGCGCTATAAAATTACTTTTATGTATAGATACGTTTTCCTTCGCGATTACGACAATCGTATTGATAATAAAAAATTGCTTTTTGCTACGATATTTTATCTACACGGTAAAATACCTTATTATCTTATAAGTAAATACATTTTTTAATTAAAAAAGTGGAGAATGCCAATGTTGGATTAAATTTTATATTACTCTTCACATTTTTGCAAGTTCAAAAAAAATTTCGTTTTGCAAATATAGTACATTATTTCTTCAGAATAATTTATAGTATAACTAATTGCTGTCAATAAACTAAAAAGTTTATAAATTTAAAAAACTCATAAATCTAATTGTAAGTAAATATTACTAGTAACAATAAACTAAATAACAATTTTACTTATCTTGTTATTTGTTATATGATAGATACTCATAATCCAGCATCATTATTCATAGCTGTCTAATTAAATCAAGCCTTTATAATATAGGTACTTATTACTTTAAGTGTGATAAAAAATTTGTAACAATATTTAGAATTTATTGACACTGGTCTCTTATAAATAAATAAATCAATAAAACATATATTGAAGACGCTTTCACCACGAAAGTTGGATTAATTCTCTGCCGACAATGCTCGTAAAATTATTTCTATCTTTCTCAACCGGAGATCATGCAATATATCTAACCTTTTTTTTACTTCGAGCAACACATTTATTCTATGATATATTCAATAATAGCGTCATATGTCCACTCACATGGCTATAATATATCTCAATACATGATTCAATCGTTAAAGCAAACTTATAAAAAATAAATTTAAAAACAAATTAAAATTTCTTCCTTAGAAAATATAAAAAATTATACAAGGTTCTACGGGTACATACCCGAAAAATACGTTAACGTTTATTATGATCTGTCAGGACCCGGGTGGTCCCTTTATATGCAGGTTGTGTTGGAAATTAAACACGAGTAACGGTACCGGCGATGCGGCGCCTAGCGGCGTCGCGCCGAACTACAGCTACCGCTGAGTTACCGCGCGGGCGTGTGTCTCAATTGGCGTAGACCGCCACATTATGCAATCAAAACATAAATTACCATGCTGCATGTTGAAATCATCATGAGCGACTAAGCCAGAATGAAAATATTCTGCTACATTGTAAAATTTATACAAAAATATTTTATATGTTTATCACTACTTGGCATTTATTTTATTGAACATATTAAAAAATTATAAATTTTTAGGATATTTTACAATTATGGAAATTTTACCATATATTTTAGTAAAATTAACCGAACACATTATATATTTTATTGTGATAGATATTAATATTTTTTATGTGCTAGATATTAATCAGAGTAGACTCTTATACATATATATATATATATATATTATCTACAATGTTAACACACAGATGTTTTATGAATCTTTTAAGATTTTTTAAAATACTTTAAGGTTATTGGAAAATAACGTCAAAGACGACACATCCACGTTGTCAATCGAAAGATCCCAAATAACGTTGTCAGACGGAGGGTTAATATAGCTATTAATTGACAACGTGGATGTGTCGCCTTTGATGTTATTTTCCCATAACCTTAAAGTATTTTAAAAAATCTTAAAAAATTCATAAAACATCTGTGTTAACATTGTAAATAACAATTTTATATATATAGTCATTTTGATGAACATCGTTTATTTAATATTTTCTGCCGGGCTTGCAAATTTTACGAGCAGATGTTGTTTTGGCTTGAACGCTGGTGACTGTCAAACGGAGAGCTAAGAAATTGTTAGGTTAACTGCAGGTATCATACCGTTCCGTATTGCTTTGTAACTACGATCAAACTTTATAATTACTACAACCAAATGAGTAACCAAATAATATTGTTTAGTTAACTCAAAAAATTTACCAAATTTTGCTTGGTCAACCAAAAAATCATTACATTTTGCTATTGTAACAAAATTATTTATTATCTGCGAACAACTATATTTTTTTGTTGCCATTAGTATAACTTTTCTCTCAGTGTGGTGGCGTTAAAGAACGATGCATTTTTAATCAAATACCGAATTTTCATAATGTGATAAATTTAACGTGCGATATTATGCATGACCTTTTTGAAGGGGTGTGTAGATATGACATGGCAGAAATTATTGGCCACATTATTGAAATAAAATATATTTCATTAGACCAATTAAATGATAGATTACAGTATTTTAATCACACCGATGTTGATAAAGGGAATAAAATATCTTCGATAAATTCTAAGCACATTAAGAATGGTTGCCTTATTACGACTTCTGCAGAAATGTCGTATTTAATTTGTTACTTCGGAATGATCGTCAGTGACGTAATTCCTGAAGATGACGAGGTCTGGATTTTATACCAAACATTATACGATATTGTCAATACAGTTACAAGTAGAATTATTTCAGAAAAAGAAATCACACATTTACAGCAATTGATTAAAGAGCACAATAGGTTATATATGACGTTATTTAATAAAACACTAAAACCGAAATATCATTTCTTAATCCATTATCCAAACATAATTCGTCTCATGGGCTCTTTAAAAAATTTATCTTCAATCCGCTTTGAAGCGTATCACAAAATATGTAAGACATATGCCCGAATTGTAGCTTCACGCAAAAACCTATTGTTAACATTATCCACAAAACTGCAATTACAATTTAGCTATCGATTATTAACTAAAAAAGGCTTCACTACATCGG
>JASTWP010003292.1:0-26610 GCA_030770255.1 Temnothorax ravouxi
CTCTCTCTCTCTCTCTCTCTCTCTCTCTCTCTCTCTCTCTTTATTTGCTCCTTATATAAATGATATCGGCAGTTTCCTGTCTTTTGTCTGTCATATGTTGTTCGCTGATGATGTACAAATTTATCTCCAGTGTACTCGCGCCGACATTCTGCATGGTCTTGAGTTGATTTCAAGGGATGCAAATGCTATTTTCGACTATGCTACGTTAAATGGTCTTAAGCTCAATCCTGCAAAGTCTAAGGTACTTGTATTTGGTAGTCAGGCTTATATCAATGATATCGACCTCCATTGTTTACCTCCTATTATTGTTAACCATACGCCTTTACCCTTTGTAAACGAAGCTAAGAATTTGGGTGTAATTTTTACATCTAATCTATCCTGGAAAAAGCATATCTTGCACGTCTCTCAAAAGGTGCATTATTCTTTGTACAAGCTTAAGTTTAACAAAAACTCTTTGTCCACAAGGTTAAGGATAAGGCTGGTTTTGGCTTTAATTATGCCGCACATTGACTACTGCTGCCTAGTCTATCATGGTTTGACTGGAGAACTGAACACCTTGTTACAGAGACTTGTGAATTGTTGCATTCGCTTTATATTTGATCTCAAGCGTGACGAACATATTACTCCGTTCAGGCGACAATTGGGGTGGCTTACAGTTGAAAACAGGAGGTTATACTTTCTTGGCTGTCAAATGTTTCGAATACTTTACATGCGCTCTCCCTCGTATCTTCGTGACAATTTCGCTTTGCTTGATCCGCAGTTGAGGAGATCTGACCGCCGTCTTGTTGCATCCCAAACCTTTCAAATTCCTTGCCATAGAACTACCACCTATAGAAACTCCTTTCATCTTTCATCTATATATTTTTGGCATTCTCTTCCTATTAATATTACCTCTGCTTCTTCATTTGTCTCCTTCAAAGGTCTTCTCAAAGCGCATCTGTTAGCACGTGAAGTTGCATGATATCGATTGCTGGCGCGAGGCTTTTGATGGTGTCTTTCCCTCTTATCAGCTTGTAAGTTATATTGCGTTTTATTCTTGATATTAGTTTTAGTTCAACTGTACTTACATTGTTCCTATTTTTAAGTTGCGTTAGTTCTAGTTCTTTTACAGTGTATACTGTTGTAATTGCTATTAAGTTGTGCTCTACACTTATCTGATTTGTGCAAGTAAGAGCATGCACTTTTTGTTATCCTTTTTCTTTTTTGTATTGTTAATCTTTGCCCTTTAGTTTTTCTTGGGCATAATAAATTATCTCTCTCTCTCTCTCTCTCTCTCTCTCTCTCTCTCTCTCTCTCTCTCTCTCTCTCTCTCTCTCTCTCTCTCTCTCTCTCTCTCTCTCTCTCTCTCTCTCTCTTCTCTCTCTCTCTCTCTCCCTCTCTCCCTCTTCTCTCCCTCTCTCCCTCTTTCTCCCTCTCTCCCTCTCTCCCTCCCTCCCTCCCTCCCTCCCCCCCTCTCTCTCTCTCTCTCTTCTCTCTCTCTCTCTCTCTCTCTCTCTCTCTCTCTCTCTCTCTCTCTCTCTCTCTCTCCTCTCTCTCTCCTCTCTCCCTCTCTCCTCTCTCCCTCCTCTCTCCTCCCTCTCCTCCCTCTCCTCCCTCCCTCCTCCCTCCCCTCTCTCTCCTCTCTCTCTCCTCTCCCTCTCTCTCTCTCTCTCCCTCCCTCCCTCCCTCCCTCCCTCCCTCCCTCTCCTCCCTCCCTCCCTCCCTCCCTCCTCCCTCCTCCCTCCCTCCCTCCCTCCCTCCCTCCCTCCCTCCCTCCCTCCCTCCCTCCCTCCCTCCCTCCCTCCCTCCCTCCCTCCCTCCCTCCCTCCCTCCCTCCCTCCCTCCCTCCCTCCCTCCCTCCCTCCCTCCCTCCCTCCCTCCCTCCCTCCCTCCCTCCCTCCCTCCCTCCCTCCCTCCCTCCCTCCCTCCCTCCCTCCCTCCCTCCCTCCCTCCCTCCCTCCCTCCCTCCCTCCCTCCCTCCCTCCCTCCCTCCCTCCCTCCCTCCCTCCCTCCCTCCCTCCCTCCCTCCCTCCCTCCCTCCCTCCCTCCCTCCCTCCCTCCCTCCCTCCCTCCCTCCCTCCCTCCCTCCCTCCCTCCCTCCCTCCCTCCCTCCCTCCCTCCCTCCCTCCCTCCCTCCCTCCCTCCCTCCCTCCCTCCCTCCCTCCCTCCCTCCCTCCCTCCCTCCCTCCCTCCCTCCCTCCCTCCCTCCCTCCTCTCCCTCCCTCCCTCCCTCCCTCCCTCCCTCCCTCCCTCCCTCCCTCCCTCCCTCCCTCCTCCCTCCCTCCCTCCTCCTCCCTCCTCTCCCTCCCTCCTCTCCTCTCTCTCCTCCCTCCTCTCCTCCCTCCCTCCTCTCCCTCCCTCCCTCCTCCTCTCTCCTCCCTCTCTCCTCCCTCTCTCTCTCTCTCTCTCTCTCTCTCTCTCTCTCTCTCTCTCTCTCTCTCTCTCTCTCTCTCTCTCTCTCTCTCTCTCTCTCTCTCTCTCTCTCTCTCTCTGTGAGTATCGCCAGTTCGCTGTATTTTTGCTCCTGCATTAAGTGCTAATTGTTGCTGCTTTAAGCTGCCTTCGGGCTGTTCTGTTGCAGGTATAAGCAAGTCTTTAATTGCTTGTCACGAGCTATAATCATTTTCTTGGTACTCACTGCTTATTTCGGAGCATTTCGTTGACAAGCAGTATTGCTCATCCTAACCTTATTCTTGGAAATCTGTGGAATTCTTGGAATCTGCCGTGATAAGCGTTGACTGCTGCTGCGCATGCGTCTGCCTTGCCGATCTGATCTGTTCTATGCTTCTGGTTGTTCTGTGGTTGAAGTTGACCGTTGCTGCGCATGCGCCTACTGTTGCCGGACTTCTACATTTCATGCTGTCTCTGTGCACGTGTTGTGACTGATGGTTGGCTACTGCCTGCTCATGCGCCTATTGTTGCCTGGTGTCTCTTGTTTGTGACACGTGTTTGCGGATCTATATGACTTATCGATCTATTCGTTATCTTTCGTGATTTACGGTTCTTCTTGCTTGAGTGACGGGAATGCAGCGTGTGTGTGCAAGGTGCAAGAAGTCGATTGCTACCTCATTGGTTGAATGTGTTTGCACGAAGGCGTTCCATCCGGGCTGTCTTAAGTCATACGCGCTTTATAAATACACCGACACTTGCTGTAGATCGTTGTCTACTACAATTAACTTACCTCTCACACCTGAGGTAGATAATATCGCGCGGTCATTCAATTTTGACAGTATGGCTACCCCGGTGGGTTCTTCTTCGAATCTTGATGACAATGTTACGCGTAATTCTACTGACGACTTGTTACGTGGATTGGTCGAGCAGATGAAGGCGACGGATGCTAAACTCTCTTCTTTCATTGACTGTCAGCAACGTACCAATGAAAAGTTTAATGATAAACTTTCTGCTTTTATTGATTGTCAGCAGCGTACCAATCAAGAGCTCAGTGATAAACTTGATTGCTTAAATCGTCTTACTGATACTGTGGCTAAGAATAGTCAGCGCATTGCGCAATTAGAGCTAGATAATGCCAAGCTAGTTCGTGAAATCCGTGATCTGAAATCTGCTCGGTCAACTCATGACGCTCATTTGTGTAATGAGCTTATTGTTTCTGGCTTGCCATCTACAATATCCGTGACTCCTGCAAAACTCACTGAAAATGTACTCGCGGCATTAAATGTATCTCAATTGGCTAGTCATGTTCTTGGCGTGAGAATGGTTAATAGAGTACCATCTGCTACTCAGGGCAGTTCCAGGGTGGCTTCGGCGTCAAGTTCGATGATTGTCACTCTTGCTTCTGGTACTGTGTGCGACGCCATAATTTCGAAAAAGCGTGAAAAGGGTATTCTCAAGCAGCGTGATATATTTGATACGGGTTCTGATCGACATGTATACGTTAACGTACTGCTCCCTAAGTGCACGTATGACTTGCTGCAGCGGGTCAAGCGTATTGCTAAGGAGAACGCCTATAAGTATGTTTGGGTCAGAAATGGCCATATATGCGTGAGGTCTTCTGACGGACAGCCCATTATTTGTATCGACTCTGACGCTGATCTTGCTAAGCTGGCCTGACGCGTCTCGCTGGTTCGTCCGTTGCCTACGATTGTCCGACACGACTCAGCATGTAATCCTTCTTCGCTCCGCATCGCGCAGTTTAACGCCAACTCTCTTCGTGGGCATATCGACTTTATTCGCTTACATTTTAGTACCAATTCTCATCATATAATTTCTGTATCTGAAACGTGGCTTCATGCGGGTGTGTCGGACGATCTTGTGGCTTTGGATGGATACTTTCTTGTTCGTCACGACCGGGTGGGGCGTGTGGGCGGTGGCGTTGCTTGCTACGTGCATAATTCGTTAAAAGTCAGGTTAATTGCAACCTCTGTTGGGACTGAGTTTAGTGCTCCTGAATATATCATGATTGAAATTCGTTTGCCGAGTGATGAGGCAGTATTGTTTGTGTCAGTATATAGGAGACCTAAGGGCACTCTTTTAAACGAATTTGTTGAATCACTTACTGGTGTCTCTCATTTATATAAAAATATTATTATTGGCGGTGATCTAAATTGCAATCTTTTGACCGATTGTTATGAGGGGAATTATTTGCGTGAGCTAATGTCTGGCTTATCCTTAACCATTGTCAACTCTGATGCTACTTTTCATACTGCTACTTCTGACTCATGGCTGGATGTTTTAGTTGTTGATGATGGTGCTAGGGTTCTTGCATATGCTAAATCCTTGAGTCCATTCATCGCCGGTCATGATCTACTGGAATTGTCGTACTCACTTGATCGTAAGCTTGACCTTGATCAATCTATCCTGCGACGTGGTTACAGGAGCATTGATGCCTCTGCGTTCCTTGAACATCTCGACGCTATTGCTGTAAACGTTCAGAGTGTAGCGGGCTACCCTTCTGATGTTGATGAGCTTTGTGTCTGGCTGTCCGGTATCTTACTTGAATCACTTGATGTATTTGCTCCTGCCCGTGTGTCCGTGATCAGGAAGCCTCCTGTTCGATGGCTTACGGACGAACTGAGATGCCGGCTCCGCACTCGTAATCAGTTGTACAGGCAGGCCAAACGTTCAGGCAGTCTACTGGGTTATGCTAGATACCGTCACTTTCGCAACCAGCTTAACAATGACATCAAGCGTGCTAAAAGTGAGTTTCACTTGGCTTCCCTTACCAATGTTACTGACTCCGCTAAAATGTGGAGAGAACTTGCTCGTCTGGGATTGGTTAAATCCACGTCGGTTTCTCCTCTCCGCTTTTTTACACCCGATCAACTTAACTCTTACTATGTCTCAGTGTCCAGCACGTCTTTGCCTTGCACATATGCCGACTTTATTTCTGCCATCGCCTCAGTTTCTTGTACTTCTCATCGTCCTGAATTTGTTTTCTCTACTATACAGCCGGACTCGGTTTACAAACTCATCTTTAATGGACCTCTTCACTCCTACGCGTCTGGCTATGATGGCATCCCGCTTTATGTTCTTCGTATTGCTTGGCCCATTATCTCTCAGTGGCTCATTCCTCTTTTTAATCGTTCACTTAATGATTCCATATTTCCTTCATCTTGGAAGCGTGCGTTGATTCGCCCTCTCTCAAAGATTCGCACTCCACTGTCACCGTCTGATACGCGACCTATTGCCAACCTTCCTGAAATGTCAAAAATTCTTGAACGCTTGGTGGCCTCACAGATCTCCGACTATTTGAATGAACATAACCTGCTGAATCCCAGACAGTCTGCGTATCGTTCCGGTTTCAATACGCAATCTGCTCTTTTACGTGTCTGTGATGACATTAGAATGGGAATTGATAAAAGACTCATTACAGTCATGATTCTATTTGACTTCAGTAAAGCGTTTGATACGGTCCCACATCTTCGTTTGCTTATCAAACTGAAAGAAATCGGTTTTTCTGATGAGGTTCTCGCGTGGATTTTTTCTTACCTTACTGGTCGCTCTCAGGCTGTATTTGATGATGAGGGTAATGTTTCTGAGTGGCTTTTCACGTCGACTGGTGTCCCTCAGGGCTCTGTACTTGGCCCACTTTTATTTGCTCTTTATATAAATGATATCGGCAGTTTCCTGTCTTTTGTCTGTCATATGTTGTTCGCTGATGATGTACAAATTTATCTCCAGTGTACTCGCGCCAACATTCTGCATGGTCTTGAGTTGATTTCAAGGGACGCAAATGCTATTTTCGACTATGCTACGTTAAATGGTCTTAAGCTCAATCCTGCAAAGTCTAAGGTACTTGTATTTGGTAGTCAGGCTTATATCAATGATATCGACCTCCATTGTTTACCTCCTATTATTGTTAACCATACGCCTTTACCCTTTGTAAACGAAGCTAAGAATTTGGGTGTAATTTTTACATCTAATCTATCCTGGAAAAAGCATATCTTGCACGTCTCTCAAAAGGTGCATTATTCTTTGTACAAGCTTAAGTTTAACAAAAACTCTTTGTCCACAAGGTTAAGGATAAGGCTGGTTTTGGCTTTAATTATGCCGCACATTGACTACTGCTGCCTAGTCTATCATGGTTTGACTGGAGAACTGAACACCTTGTTACAGAGACTTGTGAATTGTTGCATTCGCTTTATATTTGATCTCAAGCGTGACGAACATATTACTCCGTTCAGGCGACAATTGGGGTGGCTTACAGTTGAAAACAGGAGGTTATACTTTCTTGGCTGTCAAATGTTTCGAATACTTTACATGCGCTCTCCCTCGTATCTTCGTGACAATTTCGCTTTGCTTGATCCGCAGTTGAGGAGATCTGACCGCCGTCTTGTTGCATCCCAAACCTTTCAAATTCCTTGCCATAGAACTACCACCTATAGAAACTCCTTTCATCTTTCAGCTATATATTTTTGGCATTCTCTTCCTATTAATATTACCTCTGCTTCTTCATTTGTCTCCTTCAAAGGTCTTCTCAAAGCGTATCTGTTAGCACGTGAAGTTGCATGATATCGATTGCTGGCGCGAGGCTTTTGATGGTGTCTTTCCCTCTTATCAGCTTGTAAGTTATATTGCGTTTTATTCTTGATATTAGTTTTAGTTTAACTGTACTTACATTGTTCCTATTTTTAAGTTGCGTTAGTTCTAGTTCTTTTACAGTGTATACTGTTGTAATTGCTATTAAGTTGTGCTCTACACTTAACTGATTTGTGCAAGTGAGAGCATGCACTTTTGTTATCTTTTTTTTCTTTTTTTGTATTGTTAATCTTTGCCCTTTAGTTTTTCTTGGGCATAATAAATTATATCTATCTATCTATCTCTCTCTCTCTCTCTCTCTCTCTCTCTCTCTCTCTCTCTCTCTCTCTCTCTCTCTCTCTCTCTCTCTCTCTCTCTCTCTCTCTCTCTCTCTCTCTCTCTCTCTCTCTCTCTCTCTCTCTCTCTCTCTCTCTCTCTCTCTCTCTCTCTCTCTCTCTCTCTCTCTCTCTCTGTAAGTATTGGTTGTGTCACGCTGTGTTCTTGCTCCTGATTTCATTGAACTTTATTTCTGCCGTAAGCTGCCTTTTGGCTGTTTTGTTCTAGGCTGGAGCGAGTTTTTTTGTTGCTCGTTAAGACTGACATTAAGACTTTCTTTCCGTGCAACCTGATAGCCCGATATTTCCGTGGAAAAATTCACTCTATTTCTAACCTCAAACTGGCTGAACTCGGGTCTGGTGAGAATCTGCTTTACTGCGCATGCTCCTGGTTTCTGCTTCTCTGGTCTTTCCATTGCGCCTTGCTATCTCCGTGCCTGGACACCTGTGCATGTTGATATCTGTGGTGATCTGGACGTACAGATTCGTGCACGATCTGGCTCAGTAATCGATAGCTAGTGCTGTAGAACTCAGCTGTCAACAATGCCTCTCTCACCCAAGGATACGCAGGGTTCTCGATCTGTGAATCACCGGGGTTCTGCCCCGCTGGGTGCGGTGAGCGTCCCATCTCCTGGTGCACAATCGCAGTCTACCGAAGTGCTGCTTCAGTTAATTTTGACTAAAATCGAGGCATCGGACAGGAAATTTGCTGCCAGGCTGGACGAATTAGACAATAAGTTTATTGCAGTGTTCGAGAAATTTGCTGCCAGGCTAAATAAATTAGACAAAAAGTTTATTGCCACATTCGAGATGTTAGATGAGCGGATCACATCTTTCACCAATCGTCAGAAGACAGTAAATGTGGATTTTGCGCGTAAACTGAATCGGATGCTTTGAAAATCGTCGAGAAGTTTGGTGGAAGACTCGCGGCGCTGGAGGCTCAGAGCGCACGGCTGCTGAGCTCTCAACCGGTTGATCGTGAGTCGTCTGCCGCATCGCGGGTCTCTGGAACGTCTGACATTATTATCTCGGGTATTCCAAGTTCTTTTACCGATACATCTAGTGAGGTGTCTAAGTGCGTTTTTAAGGCGCTCGGTATCCCTCAGTTGGTCTCTGACGTGCTCGAGACCCGTGATGTGGTGATGCGTGATGCGCCAGTGGCGGGCGAAACGTCGGGTTCCCTCTTGGCTACTGATCGAGCTGATGTAACTAGTCGCAAAAAATCAGTAATTGTGGCACTCAAGTCGCGTGAGATTCGAAATTATATTCTCAAAGTAATGCGTGGCAGACACCGAATAACAATAAACGTTTTTTCGAAGAATTTTCCGGGCAACATTTATGTTAACGAGCTACTCCCGACTGATACTTACAATTTGTTACGTCGAACTAGAACCAAGGCAAAACAGTCTTCATTTAAGCATGTGTGGAGCAGTGACGGCCAGATCTTTGTCCGCAGGGATCATGGTCAGCCTTCTATACGGATAACTTCTGAGGCTGATTTGACAAAGCTTCAGTGACCTATCTCGTGCCTATCTCTTTTACCACTTTACGAAATTAATGATCATGATATACAATAATATTCTTTCTAAGAAAGTTCTACACTGTTCCAGTTCATGTGGTTGCATTATATGTTCCTTTTGTTTGAGAGAGCACAACGACGGAATTTTCGTTGACGCATTATTCTTCAGCAGTATTTCATATAATTTATACTTTTCCTATGAAATCTATACATGTTCACTCGATTTATTTTTAGCATGTAAAGAAGCATTAACTAGAAATGAAAATAATATTATTATTCTTTCGCGATATTAGACGTTACTACTTTCATTGTTTCCATCTTCACTTACTGCTTTATTAATTTCATTGTTTCCATTTTCACTTACTGCTTTATTGGTAGCTATTACACTGCGTCTTGTATTTTGTCATGCTACAAACTCACATCAACTTCTGTCTTTTATATTTCGCTCATCTTTACATTATGTGTATAATCTGTGTATTATTCATTACTTGCCTAAAGTCCGTGACTATGGCATAATAAATCATCAATCAATCAATCAATCTCTCTCTCTCTCTCTCTCTCTCTCTCTCTCTCTCTCTCTCTCTCTCTCTCTCTCTCTCTCTCTCTCCCTCCCTCTCTCTCTCTCTCTCTCTCTCTCTCTCTCTCTCTCTCTCTCTCTCTCTCTCTCTCTCTCTCTCTCTCTCTCTCTCTCTCTCTCTCTCTCTCTCTCTCTCTCTCTCTCTCTCTCTCTCTCCCTCCCTCCCTCCCTCCCTCCCTCCCTCCCCCCTCTCTCTCTCTTCCTCCCTCCCTATCCTCCCCTCTCTCCCTCTCTCCCCCTCTCTCCCCCTCTCTCCCTTTCTCTCCCCCTCTCTCCCTCTCTCTAATTCTACCCCTACTTCATATATTTTTAGTAAAAATTCGGTCCACTAACGAATGTGATTCGGTCAATTTCCCGAAAAATTGGAAAAATTACAAAAATCGGTTTCCAGAAAATTGGTAGCGAAAAACTATACACTTTATGGCACTCCCCGGGAAATTCTACCCCTGTTTCATATACAATTCTTTGAAATTTGGTCGATTATTTCCCGAATTCGGTAGATTATTTCCCGAAAAATTAAAAAAATTAAAAAAATCGATTTCCAGAAAATCGGTAGCAAAAAATTGGCCGCGACATTTTCATCCCCGGAAAATTCTACCCCTATTTCATATACTTTTGGTAAAAATTCGGTCTACTAACGAATGAGTAGTTCGCGTACATACATACATACATACATACAGACGACGGTACTTATATATATAAATGATGATGATATATAATTATTATCATATTAATTTATATATGCATACACTGAGTAATATGTGTATATATTACAATGTACATATTGTGTGGACACATAATTTGCTCTACTTATATGTTATATCACATCAATAAGTATATGCAAACATTGATTTAGTTTAGTACATCTATATTTACTGAATTACTATATTACATATCTGCTATCTATGGATCTATGTACATGTACATAAATCCTAAAATCATCTGTGTGTAATTCCGTCATTTCAATAACATTTTTGAAAATAATTCAGTACATACATCAATGTTTGCACGTACATATTGATATGATATAATATATAAGTATAGCAAATTATATGTTTACACAAGATGTACACTGTATGCATATATTAATTAATAAAATAGAATTATATATAGAGTCAATTATACATTCTTACATTCACTGTATATATATACACTTATCTATGCATGTGTGCACATATATATATGTGTGCACATATATATATATATACATATATATATATATATATATATATATATATATATATATATATATATATGTTACGGGCAAAGTCCGCATGGTGTGCAGTGTCGGCATTGCCCGGGCAATGTCAGCATTGCACAACGCGACTGGGCAAAGTAGTTTATTAGTGGACATTGCCCGGTTTGATGTGGGCAAAGTTAACACTGCCCATCCAGCGATGGCAATGTCAGCAACGATTATCACATTGCGGACTTTGCTCGGTTCCAAGTGGGCAATGTCGACAATGCTAAATCTCCGTGGGCTAAGCTGCGCTAAATGTCCGTCTATTTAGTTAATTGTCGACATTGCCCACGCGAAGTCCGTAGTAGTCTAGGTTTCTCAATTTTTGGGACAGATATTGGTAATTCTATAGAATAAAGCCTTTTCCGAATTTTGATATTTTCTTGCGGTTTTCTTGGTAAAAAGCCTTTGTTGTGACTCTGACAGCGATAATCAATCGGGGGAGCCCGAAAAATATGCACCCTATCTATTTTTTTTACCTATTTTTATTCTATGTATTTTTTAAGATATTCTACCTACATAGGTTAGATGACGCGCTTTAAAAGTATTTAACTGTTTAAAGCGCGTCATCTAACCTATGTAGGTAGGATATCTTAAAAAATACAAGCTAAAACCTTCTGAAGGTCACTCAGGAAGGTGACCTTGACAACATACTAAAATATCAAGGTCATCCAAGGTGGTCTCTCCCATCTATACAATTACCAAAATAAGAAAAAAAATAAAGAAAAAATAGGTAGGAAAATATCAAAATTCGGAAAAGGCCTTATTCTATAGAATTACCCAGATATTTATGTAATAAAATTATTAGATGCAAATTTAACAGAATTTATTAGAATATAGATCATGATACAATAGTACATCATCCCGCGCTCACGCCAGTGTCGCCAACTGATCCGCAGGGATTGAGAGCCACTCGAGAGTCGGGTGGGGATACGCGATACGCACACGAAACAGAAGCACGTTCGCACGTGTGCGTATTCCCACCGCCCGACTCTCGAGTGGCTCTCAGTCCCTGCGGATCAGCTGGCGACATTGGCGTGAGCGCGGGATAATGTACTATTATATCATACGATTACGTTAATGTACGAGACTCGTAACAGTGGAAAATTGTCGAATATTTTACGCAAAACTGTACCTTGTCTTTCAAGTTTTGAGCGAAATTGTATTCATTACTTGTGTGTCATGTCAGTCATGTGTGATACGGACTTAGAAAGAGATCAAATGCGTCAGAAGTTCGAAGAAAAGTTAAAATCTTTAAAACTACGTGTAAATTCTTTTTTGATAGAAAATGCAAACGCATATGAAGATTTAATTTCTGCGGTAAAAGAAGCAAAGGTGAGGACCAAAAAGACACACACCGATTACAGACGCCTTAAAAGATACGATGTGTTATCTATAGGTGAATCTAAGAAATTTATTCAACCTTTGTTAAAAGACGAGAAGGAGATTAAGTATTACACACATAATGAACAAGTTTTTGATATTATCCATGCGGCACATCTGGAAACCGGACATGGCGGAAAACATAAATTAGAAAAGAATATTAAAACGAAATACGTAAATATAACGAGAGAGGTAATTCATATTTACCTTGAGCTTTGTCTCATTTGTAAAAAGAAGAAAGCTCACCCCAAAAAAGGTGTTGTAGTTAAGCCTTTGATATTTAAAGAAATCAATCACCGAGCACAAGTAGACTTGATCGATATGCAAACAAGCCAGGATGGAGAATATAAATTCATTTTAAATTATCAAGAACACTTAACCAAATTTGTGTATCTTCGCCCGCTAAAGACCAAGACTGCTGCAGAAGTCGCTTATAATCTTGTAGACATATTTTGCGTTATCGGTGCTCCATCCGTCTTACAATCAGATAATGGAAGAGAATTTTGTAACAGCGTTATAGAGGAATTAAAAAATATGTGGCCTGATCTTAAAATAGTGCACGGCAAACCAAGACATTCTCAGAGATGTACAGGATATACTCGTCGCCTGGATGGAGGACAACAATTTATCTAAATGGAGTGAAGGATTACGTTTCTGCCAATGGAAGAAAAATACCAGTTGGCATTCTGCAATCAAACAAACACCCTATGAAGCAATGTTTGGAAGAAAGGCTCACGTTGGTCTTCAATCATCCCAATTACCGTCGTCGGTAATAAATGATATAGTAACAGAAGAAGAATTAGAACACGTAATTGATTCAACTGAAGTACGTAATGACAACGGATCATCTGAGAACACCAACAATACACTCATTGCTGAAGAAATTCGCGAAGACATTAATTGTCCTGAAAATGTAAATTCTGCATCGATTGTCGTAACATGTTCTGTTTGTGAGAAAGGAGATGGTGATATATATCACTGCATAGAATGCAAGGCGTCTGTTCATAATTTTTGCGGCGAATCACAAGCAGCCTCTATCATTTTATGTCGGAATTGCATAGTCAAACGCGATCTCATTTCTAACAAAATTAAAGCAATAAATGGTATTCAAAAGCAAGCCAAAAAAATGTTACGTCTAAGTGAAAAAAAATTTCCACCTGCTGAAGTTGGTACGTCCGTAACTATTCCATTGCCAAGTGTTGATCGCAATAAAGGTGATCCGAGAAATATTATAGGCGTCATATTAGAAGTGACAGAAGATGGATTTTATAAGATTGGCACCAAGAGCGGCATTTTATCTTCTCTTTATTCTCGAAATCAGTTCGGTATTTGTAACGAAATCTTTCTAACTTCAGCAGATGTGCCACTGTGTGAAATGTCACGTAGTATGAATGCTGATCAATCAGCGTTTGGATCTCAGGGCCATATTAAATGTAGCTGCAAAATTAAATGCACAACAAACCGTTGTAAGTGTAAAAAAGCAGGCATTTTATGTAATTCGAAATGTCACAACTCATTGCCATGTCAAAATAAATAATAATTTAAAGGTACACGAAATTTTTTATGTACACTTTATGTAGTTTTTTACTGTTTATTTTTTAAGTGTACTTGTAATACGAATGCGTTGCAATATTTTTGTTTTATTTTGTGGTTTAAATTAAAAATTTAAAGGTTTAGTTTATGTGTATTGTGCCAAAGTTTTGACAAGCAGTCATGTCCAATAATATCTATGTATAAACTTCAGAAACCTTTATGTAGTTTTTTACTGTTTATTTTTTAAGTGTACTTGTAATACGAATGCGTTGCAATATTTTTGTTTTATTTTGTGATTTAAATTAAGAATTAAAGGTTTAGTTTGTATTGTGCCAAAGTTTTAACAAGCAGTCACGTCCAATAATATCTATGTATAAACTTCAGAAACCTACAAAAATACCAAAAATACATACAAGATTAAACATATAGATATGTGATAATAATTTTATTACATAAATATCTGTCCCAAAAATTGAGAAACCTAGACCACTCCGTGGGCAATGTCGACAATGCTAAATCTCCATGGACTAAGCTGCGCTAAATAGACGGACATTTAGCGCAGCTTAGCCCACGGAGATTTAGCATTGTCGACATTGCCCACTTGGAACCAAGCAAAGTCCGCAATGTGATAATCGTTGTTGACATTGCCATCGCTGGATGGGCAGTGTTAACTTTGCCCACATCAAACCGGGCAATGTCCGCTAATAAACTACTTTGCCCAGTCGCTTTGTGCAATGCTGACATTGCCCGGGCAATGCCGACACTGCACACCATGCGGACTTTGCCCGTAACATATATATATATATATATATATATATATATATATATATATGTACATGTAAAGTTTATTGCTTTCGACTACACTTGCCAAGTGTAGTCGAAAGCAATAAACTTTACATGTTAAATTGACATTGGCGGAATAAACAATTGATTTCTATATATATATATATATATATATATATATATATATGTTGCAGTAAGTGTATAGATGCATAATTTTTCTTTAATATTTGTATATGTATATATAGCATTATCAATATGTATGTGATTACATTGAATAGGGGAATAATGATGAGAGAGACGAGGGGGAGAGAGGGAAAAAGAAAGAGGTCAAAAACATTACAAAGTACATTTAATATTTATTTTTTTAATTTTTTAATGTACTTCAATTCATAGTGTGTATGTAAGATATATAGATTATGTGAACATTTTTCTTTATATTATTTATTTTATTTCTATTCTATTAATGAGTTATGTATCATAAATTTTCAGTTTGAGATTATTATATTGAATTGTTACACATGTACATGTTTCTCATGTACGCGAGAAAAAAGCGAACTGACTATCATACATCTTTGTTATTGAAAAAAATTTATAAAATGCAACACAAGATAGAAAAATTCATTACCATGTAATTACAACCAAACTAAAGCAAATCTTAGATTATTATCGAATGTATTTTTAGAATCCCATTATATGCGAAATCACGCAAGTACACAGAGAAAGACTGAACTGTATAGAATGTCACAATTATACGTACACATAAGTATTTTCAATTCAATAGAAATATGATCAAATAACGTAAAACATATAGAAGTAAATAGAAAAAATCTTATTATTAATTGTTTGTGATGGTAATAAAATGAATTACAATTTTTATTTCAAATAAGATTTTATTACATAAAAACGTATATTTTCTCAATTGCAATACAAGTATGTGCAATACAAAAAAGTATAGTGAGTATTCCTAACTTCTGTATTAATGAAAAAAAAACTTTTTTTAGTGTTACAATTTGCGATAATAAACAAAAATTAAAAAAATTATCCTCAAATAAAGCAAAGTTTTATATAAAGCGTAACATAAGACCGCTATTGAAATATGACAAGAATATATAAAAAAAATATATATAAGCAATTTTTACTATTTTGTATGCACAACAATAAATAAATTAAATAAGAAATAGCTTGATCGAAATATGTTGATATTTATTGTAATATAATTAATAATTACTTACTGAAAATGAATATTATTTCTGATGAGAGTCGTAAATATTATTTTTATTTCTCAAGATATTGATTGTACGTGTGTGTGTGTGTGTGTGTGTGTGTGTGTGTGTGTGTGTGTGTAATAGATTTCTTTCTATAGACAACATAAAAAAAAACAAATAATATTATGAGCACGAAAAAATATACACGAAGAATTTATTTTGAGAATCAGAAAGATTAAAAAAACGCGGCAAAGTTTTTTTTCCTCCGGATGAAATTCCAACGTGCGCTTCTAAGGTCAACGCGCATCCTTAGCTAAATAAATTCATACACGTTTTGCTGCCAGATCAAGAGACACGGTAGTGTCTCGCGCCAAGTACACGCGGAGCGAGACCGCACCGTGACTCTTTTACGCGACGCGACGGGTTGCGAGTACCCGAGATGTTGAGATCTCGATAACGAGTGAACGGATCAAGTTCTAAGTAAGCTTGATCGATAGATGGGGTCAAAATAAGGGGGGGTATCTCCTACATAATTTTCCGCTACGTGCCCTACGAGCGGAGATATTGCGACGCAAAGTCCAAATGTGAAAATTTTTTATTAAGATACTCCTCCTCCTCCTACTCCTAACGCCGATCTGTATGATCACGTGATCAGAGAAAATGTCCCTTTCACTTTTTCGACACTGGCGGCGCAGGTATCGCCAGTTTCGATATCGCGCGCGTATTTCGAACGATCTATTAGTAAATACATTATTAAAGGTCGATAGACTTATCGGTCAGAAGGAAGATTTCTATTTAGCTAAATTAAGTATATATATATAATATATATTGATTCTTATGAATCAAGCTTGAATTCGATATTTAGGTTGCCGATGACGAGGTCCACATAGTGCGCTCCGTAGTTTTCGTTGTCTACGTGTGTTAATACCTTGAATTCGATGTCCACGTGTCCCAGGTTGCCGATGACGGGATCCAGATAGTGCGCTTCATAGTTTTCGGTGTCCAGGTGTAATCGTACGTTGAATGCGATGTCTAGGTGTCCCAGGTTGCCGATGTCGAGGTCCACATAGTGCGCTCCGTAGTTTTCGGTGTCTACGTGTATTAATACTTTAAATTCGATGTCCACGTGTCCCAGGTTGCCGATGACGAGGTCCACATAGTGCGCTTCGTAGTTTTTGATGTCTAGATGTATTAATAACTTTAAATCCGAATGTAGGACACGTAGATATCGAATTTGAGGTATTAATACACGTAGACACCGAAAACTACGGAGCGCACTATGTGGATCTCGTCATCGGCAACGTGGGACACCTAGACATCGAATTCAACGTATTATTACACCTGGACACCGAAAACTATGGAGCGCACTATTTGTAACCCGTTATCGGCAACCTGGGATACCTAGACATCGAATTCAAGCTTGAATCATAAGAATCTACTTAAAAATTCCCCAGCGGCAGAACAAAATTATGTCATGACATAATAAAAATTCGTTGAATTAAAATTATGTCTAGACAGAATAAAAATTGGATGAATTAAAATTATGTCTTGACATAATAAAAATTGGATGAATTAAAATTATGTCTGACATAAAAATAATTCCGCATTTTTATTATGTGTATACACGTAATTTTAATTCATACAATTTTTATTATGTGTAGGTACACATAATTTGTTTTCGAATGAACGTAAAACGTATTTGTTACAATATCTATTCATTATTGAAAATCGATATGCGCGACAAAAGCTTTTGTATATCATTAATTATGTTATTATTTATTATATATATTTCTATCCATATATTTTCAGTATTATTATTGTTACATTAAAAAAATTATTAGCATTTAGGATACGAATCTTTTTCCGTTAGTTTGTAAGTTTCATGATTAAAAAGATCATGTCGTATTATTAACATATACCTAAGATTTATAGAATCGTTATTAATTTTATTATATATATCTCAATTGCGCGAATCTTAAATATGTTTTGTAAAAATTATGCATAATATTCCTATGCAAGGATACTTGTTTAATTTTCTTCCCATTGCATTTAAGTATAGAAAAATACCTCGAAAAAAACAAAGTGGTAGTATTATACCTCCAAATAGCTTTACCCTGTACATACTGTTTATAAAATGCGTAATACTACAAAAAGGCGTGATATCCGTACAAAATTACCTTTTTTAAAAAAAAGGTAAAAAAAGGCGCCAAGTACACGCATAGTAGTGTATTGTCACGTTCTGTCAAGTTAAAGTTAATTCGTCCGTTTTTGGGTCAAAACATTTAAGTAATTTACCCGGGATTTGGACCAGGTTGTGTGATTAATCCAGTCTAGATTAAAGGAAAACTCCTGTTGCCACGCTATTTGGCAGCGACAAGAATCAGGAAGAATCAGGAAATTTCTGTTGCCACACGATTTGGCAGCGACAGTTAAGGGTTGTGGAATTAAAGGATTTATTGAAAAATTGGTTTCAAGAATTAAAATTAAAATTACCTTTATTCGGGAAAGATTTTTCTTATAACAGTTATTTAAGATCTGGTTTGAATTATTATTAAGATCTGTCTTAAGATTTGCAGAAGTCAGAATTTAATTAGCTCAAGTAAAGATTGTCGCACAAAAATGATTGACGCCCAACAACTACTAACTCCCAATGATTGCTGACTGATAATTGAACTCATTACGATGATTTTCGCGCTTATTTATATTCAAGTGGCAAGAACCCCCCCGCGCGAGCTTCTCATCACTTCTATTGTCTTTACGTCTTGAAGGAGGAGGAAGGTCTTATCGCTAGGTGTAATTTTATGCCTTGTGAACCGCGGCCTGAGAACCGTCTCCCCATTAGAAATCGGATAATTAATCGATATTGATTACATTCTTGGCTATTTTAAGATTGGTTGAATTTTGCTCGCACGTAACAGTATCAAGAGACACGCAGGTAGTGTCTCGCGCCAAGTATACGCGGAGCGAGACCGCACCGTGACTCTTTTACGCGACGCGACGGGTTGCGAGTACCCGAGATGTTGAGATCTCGATAACGAGTGAACGGATCAAGTTCTAAGTAGGCTTGATCGATAGTTGGGGTAAAAATAAGAGGGGTATCTCCTATATAATTTTCCGCTACGTGCCCTACGAGCGGAGATATTGCGACGCAAAGTCCAAATGTGAAAATTTTTTATTAAGATACTACTTCCTAACGCCAATTATAACATTTATATATATATATATATATATCACGTGATCAGAGAAAATGTCGCTTTCACTTTTTCGACACTGGCGGCGCAGGTATCGCCAGTTTCGATATCGCGCGCGTATTTCGAACGATCTAGTAGGTAAATTATTAAAGGTCGATAGACTTATCGGTCAGAAGGAAGATTTCTATTTAGCTAAATTAAGTATAAATATATAATATATATTGATTCTTATAAATCAAGCGAATTCGATGTTTAGGTATCCCAGGTTGCCGATGACGAGGTACAGATAGTGCGCTTCATAGTCTTCGGTGTCCAGGTGTAATAATACGTCGAATTCGATGTCTACGTGTTCCAGGTTGCCGATGACGAGGTCCACATAGTGCGCTCCGTAGTTTTCGGTGTCTACGTGTATTAATACCTTGAATTCGATGTCCACGTGTCCCAGGTTGCCGATGACGGGATCCAGATAATGCGCTTCATAGTTTTCGGTGTCCAGGTGTAATCGTACGTTGAATGCGATGTCTAGGAATCCCAGGTTGCCGATGACGATGTCTAGATAGTGAGCTCCGTAATTTTTGGTGTCCAGGTGTAATAATACGTTGAATGCGATGTCTAGGTGTCCCAGGTTGCCGATGACGATGTCTAGATAGTGAGTTCCGTAGTTTTCGGTGTCTACGTGTATTAATACCTTGAATTTGATGTCCACGTGTCCCAGGTTGCCGATGACGGAATCCACATAGTGCGCTCCGTAGTTTTCGGTGTCTACGTGTATTAATACCTTGAAATTGATGTCTAGGTGTCCCAGGTTGCTGATGACGAGGTCCAGATAACGCGCTCCGTAGTTTTTGGTGTCTAGGTGTATATTATATCTCGAATTCGATGTCTACGTGTCCCAGGTTGCCGATGACGGAATCCACATAGTGCGCTCCGTAGTTTTCGGTGTCTACGTGTATTACTACCTTGAATTCGATGTCCACGTGTCCCAGGTTGCCGATGACGGAATCCACATAGTGCGCTTCGTAGTTTTTTGTGACTAGGTGTATTAATAACTTTAAATTCAAATGTAGGACACGTAGATATTGAATTTGAGGTATTAATACACGTAGACACCGAAAACTACGAAACGCACTATGTGGATCTCGTCATCGGCAACGTGGGACACCTAGACATTGAATTCAACGTATTATTACACCTGGACACCGAAAACTATGGAGCGCACTATTTGTAACCCGTTATCGGCAACCTGGGATACCTAGACATCGAATTCAAGCTTGATTCATAAGAATCGACTTAAAAATTCCCTAGCGGCAGAACTAAAATTATGTTATGACATAATAAAAATTCGTTGAAATAAAATTATGTCTAGACATAATAAAAACTGGACAAATTAAAATTATAGACATAATAAAAATTGGATGAATTAAAATTATGTCTTGACATAATAAAAATTGGATGAATTAAAATTATGTCTGACATAAAAATAATTCCGCACTTTTATTATGTGTATATACACATAATTTTAATTCATACAATTTTTATTATGTGTACACATAATTTGTTTTTGAATAAACGTAAAACGTATTTGTTACAATATCTATCCATTATTGAAAATCGATATGCGCGACAAAAGCTTTTGTATATCATTAATTATGTTATTATTTATTATATATAGAAAAATATACAATTTCTATGTGTTTGCACTTTATATTTAATGAGCAGGCAATTAAATATATATGATTCAATTTGCACTACGTTTACATGACACCGTTAATCGGGTTTTATAACATCGGTAGTTGTCAGGAAGACCAATCGTAATCATTCTTCAGAAAAATGGAATAGTTGTGATTGACTGGCCTAAAAACTACCGATGTTATAAAACCCGATCAACAGTGCCATGTAAACGTAGTCTATGTCTCTTTATTGACTGACATAGTTATATACTTTTAAATCTTTTTCTTTTTTAAAATTCAATCAATTGAATAGCAAAAACTACGTTATATTATATATTTTTGGTACGTAGTGTGCAAATGTATTTTGAAATGAAGATTATATATTTTCTACTGAATTATTTACACACACGTGCGGTTTCAGAGAATCATTTTTCGCCAACTCAAATATGTTTCTACTCAACTGTCAAAATATGAAAGATGATTTTATCTAGTTGTGGCATTCGCTCGAATTCCCGAAATAATTTTCAAGGATGTGAGTACGAATATATATATATATATATATATATATATATATATATCGTACTATTTAATATTTATAATTAATAGAAAATTATAAACGATGCGTTATGTATGAGAAATTTGACAGAATTGCTTTTATTAAATAGAATTAATTTGCGATTAGTTGAAGGAAATAAAAGAATAAACAAATCAGGTAAGTTTCAGACACGTGTTACAGGTGTCCATCTGTAATTATGAAAAACATTGATACTTGTAGATATCGGTACATATACAATTGCGAACAACATTCAGTAAGACACGCGAATAAAAATAAATAAAAAATTTTACAGTTAACGACTTATTAACATTAATCATGCTATATTGCGATTACGTTTTATGTTGAAATTGAAAAATATATACAAGGTGTACAACTAAAAGGGTTACGGATTATTATTTTTAAAAAACTAAGCAAAATATTAAACTGTTGTTTTCTTTAGAAATAATAGTCCGTAACACTTTCAGCTTCATACATTGTATATACTGTTTATAAGATTATAAGATATATTGTTTATAAGATTAAGATGCGTAACACACTACAAAAGGGCGTTATATCCGCACAAAAATACTTTTTAAAAAAAAAAGGTAAAAAAAGGCGCCAAGTACACGCATAGTAGTGTATATGTATTATGTTGTTACCCTGTTATGTTGTTACTTCGAAAAAAAGCAACAAGCACAGTAACAACTGTGCCGCAATCAACACGTAGAACTACGTCTATTAGAATCATTAGAATAGAACATATATGGAAGAGGCATTCAACATCGAGTCTGTGTCCGACATCGTGCGAGAGAGAAACGTTAATTGTGCGAGAGGGAAAGGTAGTGAAGCCTAATCGTCCGCAATGCGCATACGCAGATATCGTGCGAGGATGTCCCTTAATTAAATTATAATTCTTTAAAATACTCCTGTTTTTATGTTTTTAAATAATATTTAAACAATATTTAAACAATATTTAAACAATATTTAAACTATTAAATTTAAAGTATTTATTGATATATTTATTTATTAATTTTTTTATTTAATAGATTTATTAAATTATTAAATTATTGATTGATTGATTGATTGATTGATTGATTGACTGATTGATTTATTGAATTATTGATTGATTGATTAATTGGTTGATTGGTTTTCATCCATTCACCCATTCATCCATTCATCCATTCATCCATTCATCCATTCATTTATTCATTAATTTATTTATTAAATCCATTCAACAATTCATCCATTCACCCATTCATCCATTCATCCATTCATTCATTCATTCATTCATTCATTCATTTATTTATTTATTAAATCCATTCACCCATTCATCCATTCATCCATTCATCCATTTATTCATTCATCCATTCATCCATTCATTCATTTATTTATTAAATCCATTCATCCATTCATCCATTCATTCATTTATTTATTAAATCCATTCATCCATTTATTTATTTATTTATTTATTTATTAAACAAAAACATTTAACTTACATCGAGAGCTTTCAAAAACTATATAATAAAGTATATATTTCTTTAATACTTTTCAAGAAAGTTTATAAAATCGGTATCGAAAAATTAACCCCGAAAACATTTAGCTTACATCAAGAGCTTTTCAAAACTATATAATAAAATATATATTTTTTAAATACTTTTCGAGAAAAAAACCGGTTTCCAAAAAGATCGGTAAAGAAAAAGATCGGTAACAAAAAATAGTACACTTTATAGCACTCCCCGGGAAATTCTACCTCTACTTCATGTATAATTTTTTGAGATTCAATCAATTATTTCCCGAAAAATTGAAAAAATTAAAAAAACCGGTTTCCAAAAAGATCGGTCACAAAAACTGAACACATCATGACGCTCCCCGTAAAATTCTACCCCTACTTCATATACAATTCTTTAAGATTCGATCAATTAATTCCCGAAAAATTGAAAAAATTTCAGTACCGGCTTCCAAAAAGATCGGTAAGGAAAAATTATACACTTTATAGCATTCCCCGGAAAATTCTACCCCTGTTTGATCTATAATTCTTTAAGATTCGATCAATTATTTTCCGAAAAATTAAAAAAATTATAAAAACCGGTTTCCAAAAAATCGATAACAAAAAATTAACCCCGAAAACATTTAGCTTACATCGAGAGCTTTCCAAAACTATATTTATTACTCTACAATTATTATTTTCGAAAATATAATAAAAAACTGCACAACCGGTTTAAAAAAAATCGGTATCGAAAAAGTAACCCCACCACCGTCATTTCCGGAAAATTCTACCCCTATTTCATACATAATTCTTTAAAATTCGATCTATTAACAAATGAATAGTTCACGGTCAGACAGACAGACAGACGTCAGGTTCTTATAATAATTTCATTTCAAGAAAATCGGTTATAAATAGAGAGTTCGGTCTTGTTTTATCATAAATGGGACTTCTTAAGCTTTAAAATGAGATGTCATTTATTAGTCTACGATTATTAGTTTCGAAGATATAAACGTTCAAAGTGTGACATGTTTTCGTTGCATCTACGAGAAATTTAACTAAACTTTCTAACGCTATTATATCTAAACGGAAAGAAATAGAGAGTTCGGGCTGGATTTATCATAAATGGGACTTTTTAAGCTTTAAAATGAGATGTCACGGATTACTCTACGCGTATTAGTTTCGAAGATACAAACGTTCAAAGTGTGACATATTTTCGTTGCATTCGAAAATAGCACAAGAAATTTAGCTAAACTTTCTAACGCTACTGCATCGAAGAAGTAAGAAGTGGAAGGTTCCGACTTGTCTTATCATAAATAAGACTTCTTAAGCTTTAAAATGAGATGTTATTGATTATTCTACGATTATTAGTTTCGAAGATACAAACGTTCAAAGTGTGACATATTTTCGTTGCATTCATTGCAGGCTGTGCCTGGATTTACCCCCCCCTTACTGTCGACAAAGACGTAGTTCTACGTCAAAAACAAAGTGGTAGTATTATACCTCCAAATAGCTTTACTCTGTACATACTGTTGACAAAATGCGTAATACTACAAAAAGGCGTGATATCCGTACAAAATTACCTTTTTTAAAAAAAAGGTAAAAAAGGCGCCAAGTACACGCATAGTAGTGTATATGTTGTTACCATACCTCGAAAAAATATAAGTAACAAGTGGTAGACATAATCTTTATATCTCGAAAAATCTAAAAAAAATCTAAGCAGTAGTATCTTTATTTCCGAAAAATTATAACCCAAGTGATACACATCACAAAATTATGTTACCTTATCAAAAAGAAAAATCGCGCTTCAAATGATCTATTACAATTACAAAAAAGAATTGATATCTCTTTAAATTACAGCGCCAATTACAGAGAGAACATATATATTGCCTCAAAAAATAATTGTTGCACTACTTTGAAAAATCTTTACATTGTGTCAATTAGAAAAGAATGTATGATAACAATTTTATAAGATTAAAAAATTTTATTTAAATTTTACAAGGGAATACAAGATATTTAAATACATAGTTTACATGTGTATTTTTTAGTGGTCACAAAGAATTACAGAGGTAACAGTACAAAATAAAAATATTTTATTAAAATATCCAACGAGGGAATACAATTTGTATTTAAATACAAAGTTTATATATGTATTTTTCAATAGAATAAAAGATTTAATCTCAAAGAATTACAGAGGTAACAGTACAAAATAAAAATATTTTATTAAAATACATAAATTTTTCTTGTAAAAATACTTGGCGCTGCTAGACCTCGAAATTTTAAATAAATAAGGACAACAATAAATAAAAATAATTCAGAGAAGAATGCGACGAGAGTAACAAAATGATTATCAGCGTGGTGTGTATGTGCGAGCGAGTGATATAGGTGTGCGTGACGACGGCGAATAATGCGGCTTATAATTAAGTATAGGATAAGTTTATTTATTTATTTAAAATTTCGAGGTCTAGCAGCGCCAAGTATTTTTACAAGAAAAATTTATGTATTTTAATAAAATATTTTTATTTTGTATTGTTACCTCTGTAATTCTTTGTGATTAAATCTTTTATTCTATTAAAAAATACATATATAAACTTTGTATTTAAATACAAATTGTATTCCCTCGTTGGATATTTTAATAAAATATTTTTATTTTGTACTGTTACCTCTGTAATTCTTTGTGACCACTAAAAAATACACATGTAAACTTTGTATTTAAATATCTTGTATTCCCTTGTGAAATTTAAATAAAATTTTTTAATTATATAAAATTGTTATCATACATTCTTTTTTATTGACACAATGTAAAGATTTTTTAAAGTAGTGCAACATTTATTTTTTGAGGCAATATATATGTTCTCTCTGTAATTGGCGCTGTAATTTAAAGAGATATCATTTCTTTTTTGTAATTGTAATAAATCACTTGAAGCGCGACTCTTCTTTTTGATAAGGTAACATAATTTTGTGATGTGTATCACTTGGGTTATAATTTTTCGGAAATAAAGATACTACAGCTTAGATTTTTTTGAGATTTTTCTAGATATAAAGATTATGTCTACCACTTGTTACTTATATTTTTTCGAAGTATAATACTACCCTTTTTCTTTTTTTGAGGTAACAACATATACACTACTATGCGTGTACTTGGCGCCTCTTTTTACCTTTTTTTTTAAAAAGGTAATTTTGTACGGATATCACGCCTTTTTGTAGTGTGTTACGCATCTTAATCTTATAAACAATATATCTTATAATCTTATAAACAGGATATACATGGTATGAAGCTGAAAGGGTTACGGTCTATTATTTCTAAAGAAAACAACAATTTAATATTTTGCTTAGTTTTTTAAAAATAATAATCTGTAACCCTTTTAGTTGTACACCTTGTATATATTTTTTAATTTTAACATAAAACATAATCGCAATATAGCATGATTAATGTTAATAAGTCGTTAACTGTAAAATTTTTTATTTATTTTTATTCGCGTGTCTTACTGAATGTTGTTCGCAATTGTATATGTACCGATATTTACAGGTATCGATGTTTTTGATAATTACAGATGGACACCTGTAACACGTGTCTGAAACTTACCTGATTTGTTTATTCTTTTATTTCTTTCAACTAATCACAAATTAATTCTATTTGATAAAAGCAATTCTGTCAAATTTCTCATACATAACGCATCGTTTATAATTTTCTATTAATTATAAATATTAAATAGTACGATATATATATTCGTACTCACATCCTTGAAAATTATTTCAGGAATTCGAGCGAATGTCACAACTAGATAAAATTATCTTTCATATTTTGACAGTTGACTAGGAACATATTTGAGTTGGCGAAAAATGATTCTCTGAAACCGCACGTGTGTGTAAATAATTCAGTAGAAAATATATAATCTTCATTTCAAAATACATTTGCACACTACGTACCAAAAGTATATAATATGATAACGTAGTTTTTGTTATTCAATTGATTGAATTTTAGAAAAGAAAAAGATTTAAAAGTATATAACTATGTCAGTCAATAAAGAGACATAGACTACGTTTACATGGCACTGTTAATCGGGTTTTATAACATCGGTAGTTCTTAGGGCAGTCAATCACAACTATTCCATTCTTCTGAAGAATGATTACGATTGGTCTTCCTGACAACTACTGATGTTATAAAACCCGATTAACGGTGTCATGTAAACGTAGTGCAA
>JASTWP010003293.1:0-26605 GCA_030770255.1 Temnothorax ravouxi
AAATATTACTAGCTATTAAATCGACTGCAGTTAAAACAATTTTTTTCCGAATTTATTTTTGATTAACATATTTTCCTGATTGAGATATTGTCTATGTATATATATAAGACATTGGGGGGCATTAGTACACCTACTTCCGCAAGTTTTGCCCATGATGTCATGCAGGTTAGGACCTATCTTATGTTTTCCACCCTTTTCCGTGGTATGACATGAAGCGCACAACTTCATAAATAATTTCTTACCATTGATCGCGTCACCCATCCTAACAGGTTATTTATTTGTTTCTCTCGCTAATTGCATTTATATTTAAATTAAATCGAAATTAAAATAGTAATTCCATGAGTAATTCAACGATATTGCATTTTACGATCTTCATCAATCTCTGTCGTTCCTAAGAAAAGTCGATATATTGCTTGATTTCGATATAACAATCGTAATAATTTAACTCTTTTCTTTTCTTTATAATTTAATGATTTTCTTCGTGCAGGCTCGTGTGCACGAAGAATTAGATACGATTTTTGGTGATAGCGACAGACAATGCACTTTCCAAGATACTTTAGAGATGAAATATCTCGAGAGAGTTATTATGGAAACTTTGAGACTTTTTCCACCGGTACCTTTGATTGCCAGGCATCTTAACGAAGATGTGAAATTAGGTAAATTATTTAATTAAATGCATTACTATAACAATAATATTAATCGCTTTACAGTACATATTTAAAAGAACTCATTTATAAATTAAAAAAAATACATTAAATATGTTTTATATTAACAGTTACGGGCAATTATGTTCTTCCAAAGTCTGCCACGGTACTGGTCGTACAATTTATGACGCATCGGTTGGAGAAATATTATCCAAATCCAACAGTTTTTGATCCAGACAACTTTTTACCGGAAAGAATGCAACAAAGACATTATTATGCTTACATTCCTTTCAGTGCTGGACCAAGGTATTTAATAACTAATAATATGTGTTTACTAATAACTTTTTTTATTATCTCTAGGGATTTTTCTAAATTATGAGGTTGAAGAAGACATTTCTCGCGAATATTGTTACAATACCTATATATTTTTTGACAATAACACATTTTTCAAAGGTCCTGCGTGGGGCGGAAATATGCTATGTTGAAACTGAAAGTTTTGTTATCGACGATACTGAGGAATTACCGTATTGTTTCTGATACGCCCGACAAAGATTTCCAACTGCGAGCTGATATTATTTTGAAAAGACATGATGGATTCAAGATCAAAGTCGAGCCGCGCAAACCAACATCTCGTAAAGAAGAATAACCGGGAATTAACAATTCCATTATCCGCGTAAAGCATTATAATCTAATCAAATATAAATATATATATATATATATATATACATGGATGTATATATATATATATATACATGGATGTACTTTAGTAAGAATTTTATTTTTTATTTATTAATCTTGCTTGAGTAAATATATTTCTCTAATAATTTATCTAAAATTTCTCTAAAAAGCTATTTAATTTTTCTAAAGTAATATAATATTTTAAACGAAGAAGAGAATCAATACATTGTATTTAATATACCAAAAATATCTTCAAGGCTATATTTTACAACTCATATATGAGATATAAGTTTATATTACTAAGTTTATATTAAATTTTCAATTATTTTATTAATTATTAAAAGTTAATAATTAAAAATTAATAATTGATAATAAAATTACTAATTAAGATTAATCTACTAATGTATAATTTTGAGCAAATAAAGCGCTTAACGAAAATGATGTGTTTTTTGTTCGATCTTACTTATTATATAAACTCATTAATATATTTTATATTCATGAGTTCAGTAATTTTCTGTAAAAAAATGTAAACAATTTGTCTGTTTTTTGTATAAAAATTTAAATCAAATTTATTTAAATGTATTTATTGTATATATGTACAAAAAAATTCAATATTTATTATCAAATATAAAATTTTCTATATTATAACCAGCAGATAGCTATTTTACATACATAAAAATTAACTTGCTCCATGTATGTACACCAAGAATAACTAAGAATACTAAACATTTTAATAAAGAAAGAGCAAGAATGCAATTTGATAAGTGGATCAGTATTTTGTCACTAATTCTCGAGATGTTCTACATTTCTTCATTCCCATCGACAGTCGATAAATTTTGTGTTAGTTTCTTGCGCGCGTTGCTTTCGCCATTTTCTGAAGTCTACAAAGATGAATTGCAAAGCCCAAGGTAAAATGAATACACTATTTAACACTAGTAAAGAAATTTGATACATTTTGTAGCTACCAGTCCAATCCTTAATAATTCCTGCAACAATATACACATATGTAGTTATATGTATTACGAATTAAAACTTAATACGGTCTTTCTCAACTTACCTACGATGGCGCCGAAAATTATCGTGACTAAAGTGCTGATGACAGCGCCGAGGCCATAAGCCGAGGCAAATTTTTCTATGTTGAGATCTTCTATGATAACTAGAGGCTGCGGGACCAGCAGCCACGATCGCACGGCTCCAATTAACATTATCGTAATTAACGCGCCTTTTATCGTACGCTCATATAGCAAGAATCCTACATATCGTGATTTTTATTAGCCATTTCAGAAACTAAAAATTTGCGATAATTTATTTATAAAATTGAATGTACTCACCCATTCTTGCGAATAGCATCAAGATTGTGGCGATAAAAAATATATACTTTGATTTTACGTTTATTATTAGTGTAAAAATTGACAGTAAAATTTTCGACGCCAGCTCGGCTATTCCACTGATTGTAACGCTCAGTGCGGCATAGGCTTTCGGGTATCCCGCATCGGTCATCATAAGAGGAAGTAGAGACGAGAAACCAAAGTCGGCAGTACACACGAAACTGACGCCGAAGCACAAATTTATGAAACAGATATTCTTTACCAGAGACATATCCACTAGATTTCTCAGAATGATTTTATACCTTTGGTATTGACAAAATAAATCAGAGCGTGAATTATATGAAGATTGAAGATGTAGAATTATATATTATGATATTATTAAATATATAATAGCAGGATTATCAAAGTTTTACAGTCTTAAGATATATTAACCATAAATTATATAATTCAATTACACAAATAACTGAACCGTATACTTACTTTGCCTTTTGTTCTTTCTCAATGTCTTGTTTTTCTTCTTTCTTTTGGATTTCCTTATCTTGTTTCTCTTCGTTCTCCTGGGTTTCCTTTTCTTGTTTCTCTTCCTCCTCCTGAATTTCTTTATTTTCTTTCTCTTCCTTTTCCTGGATTTCCTTTTTTTGTTTCTCTTCCTTCTCCTGCGTTTCTTTATCTGTTCGTCTTTCACTATACTTCTTTTCTAGATGAAGCCGTATGTCGCTTAGTACATAAGTCGTGCGAGTCGCCAAATTAACTAAGCTAGAGGCCGAGATAGCCGATGTACGCCTCGATAAACTTTCCCATATTGATCCTGATTTCGCTCTCCAACGCATTCCGCTCTCAATTGCTGAGACTGACGCAACTCTTTGTGCAGAAGGCTAAACAAAATCAATGTAAATATGAACGGACAAATATAATTAAATGGAAAAAAATTTTAATTTAATTGACAAAGAAATGAGATAATCTTATCATCGAATTTGATGTCACCTTAAAAACTTCATTCAGCAATGGTGTATTTGTGCCCTTTTCTTCCTTGAGACTACGAAGACTGCTCCATTTAGTCTTGGAAGATGAGTGGATCACGTCGATGGTTGAACGACGATTCGATAGTGCCAATTCTCGAAAGACTTTTTGTTCCTTTTCGCGCGCTCTTTCAGCACGAACCTCTGCCGGATTTTTGGCGTGCCATTCCACGGGATGCATCATTGCCATTCCAACGACGCTATTAAGGCTTAGAGCACCTATGATTGCCGCAGTTCCTATAACACAAACGACAAACAAAAATAAGTTGTAAATATCTGGAACTTTGCCTTTGCGACACTTACCGCGAAAACCGTACAACAGCAACATCCTTTCGCACAACATAGGATAAACAATTCCGCCTAACGCAACAATGACTTGCGAAGCGTACATCACCTAAATAAGAAAAAGAAATTTTTTTTTAATAAGCTGAGAATTCAACGTTTTTAAACAGACCTGAGCATTAACCATAATTGCTTTACTTTCGCTCTTTTCTTCACGAAGTACGAATTGAAAACCGTATTAGTAATTGTAATAATCAAGCCCAAACCAAAACCTTGTAGAAAATAAATAAAAGCCATGTCATATATATTTCTAACGAAGGCCAGGGCGATGTTAGATAACGCGAAGAAGAGTGCACCCATAGTTCCGACCGGTCTTGTAGAATATCTCTTCATCAGTGTATTGGTTAGCAAACCTGCACAAGAAATATTTCTCTGTGTTTAATGCATAAGTGAAAAAAGAAAAATTATGTTATCGATTAGAATAAAATTCTGTTTGATGAATGTAATCTTCCAAATACTAATAAAAACTTTGTGTTTAAATAATTTTTATAATAAGATTTGTTGTCTATTATTTATATTTTACTATCTGTTAATTATCTTTAAGTTACAAACATCTGTGTTTTGCAAAATATATTATTTTTAAATATTATTACATCACAATATTCTATAATAATAATATTAAATATTGTAAATAAAATTGTGCGTATTTAAATTAAATTAAAAATATTATTATTTATTATATAACAATAACAAAAGATAAATATTAAATTCTATTTAATTTCTTATTTGAGGATCGTTATTTAATTCATAGTAAAATTTATTATCTTCGCACTCGAGTGACAGTAAAAGCGCATTTTTTTTTTCACTAGAAATAATGCTCTAATCTGATAATTGTGATATGTTCCAAGAATATGTGATAACAAATTGTAGCGTACGTTTTTTCGTAAACAAGAATTCGATTATAGTTAGACTCGAATAATGCGCCGTGAGACTTTCATGTATCGGAAACGTACTAGGATTGCATACGTCGCAAATATGTGCCGGATCGAAACTTTAGTACACACACGTTATACGATTTTAATCCTTCGTGCAAAATGTCGACGACAAAAGCTGCAAATTTACAGCAAGAAGCTGATGGCTTAACTGACAACGTCGATAAGAGCATTGGGGACGTCACTTAATTTTCTTATCACGTGGATACAAATGCAAATTTCTTCTTTCGAGAAAAGTTTCATACCGAGGAAAAAAGTGCGAAAATCACACATGTCTTTGCAAATACACTATTTACAAATTGTTACTAATAAATTTGTATAGAAATCTTCGATTGATAACTGTGCAAATATAATTTAGTGTATCACCATTTTTTCTTCAATTTTGATTATTAAATACATATGTCACATGTGCGCTTACTGGCAATAGAATAATTGATCATAAAGACGGAATTGAAGAGACTCGATGCCATGCCTGCCTGGCCGGAATCTTCAAGAAAATCGCCAAAGATTATAGCAAAACACGATCCTGGGCCTATCGTGGTAAACTAAAACAGCAGGAAAGAAGTTGTTAATTACACATCATACTTATATCTACATACAAACTTTCTCATGTTTGTATTGGGAAAGATTTTGAAATAATTTTTAAGTAAATATTATTATATAAGAGTAATATAGCTGTTTCAAAGCTTTGAGCACTATTTTATCATTTATTATGCATTATTATTATTACTAACGAGAATTAATATCATTGCCAATGCAATCATCCATCCCCAGCCACCATCTGGCGCCAAATCTTCCAGAGTAATTTCATCCTCTTCATTAATCGGTTCTTCTATCTTTGCAGTTGCATTCTTCTTTTCACTTTCGACAGCGTTGTTGAAATTGGGCGCATTTATCGTCGTACCGTTGACTTCTGTCACCGTCATATTACGATAAATCGCGTCCCTGATTTATTTGAACACATTAAATAGCGTCACGTTTTTTCACAAAATAAGAAAGAATTATAGAAAAAGTATTTAATAAAAGACAAATATATGCCAATACGAAAATAGTATTTACATATACCTAAATATATTCTACTTTAATTATTATTAAAAACAGTAGACATTAAAATAATAAAAAGTGATGTTTTACATTCAGTTCCTGCAATAACGTCTGACAGAGGTAATTCATTTATCCATAAAAAACACAAAAAGTTATTTTTTTTAATATTAATTTATTTTATTGGATTTAATTTTTTCTTGCATTAAATAAATACAAAAGTAAAAATTCTCCAAATGATAGTCAATTTATTGACATAAAATATAATTAAACAATAACTTTTTGAACAGAAACAGTTTTACATAAAATTATTTGTATTTTCGTTAAGCATTTACATGTAATTAATTTAAGACAGCACATTTTCCACACAATATTTACCAGATTAATTAGATAAAATTATATTTTTGCTATTTTTGCACCGGATTTGAAGATAAGATTTAAGTATTTACCTAGCAGAATAATGACAGATAAATTGAATGCAAACGTCAACGATTTCGATACACTTCCACGATAATCGAAGGTAGACGGTTTCCGACTAAGCAGGGCATGCCACAAACGATTTTGAAGTTTCTCTTATCTTTATACGAAGTGTCATCATACTAAACACCTATTCTTAGGCCAGAATGAAATATTAGCACTGTAGGATCCGTAATTACGGAATTGCGGAGAGAGAAGATCCGAATGTAAACTTGCCTTGTATGCTCTCTGATTTACAAATGCTCCAATTCAGTTAACCAGTTTATTATAAAAGAAGATTCTTTAATTAGCATTCTTTATATCTGATCTAATAGATGATAAATTTGAGTATCTTAATATGGATTTATCACTTCAAACATGACGATTTTTTAATAAAATGCAAATTAACAAAAATTTAAAAGTTGAACAATGATTCGTAATATAAATTATAAATTTTCTTCGATTTTTTCATTAAAAAAAACGAGATCAGTATATTTATAAGAGAAAAATATAATAACCAATGTTTTTATTGTAATAATGTTATAGAAAAGTTTGTGAAGATTGCGTGTAGAAAAATCGTGACAAAATAAAGAGTAAAATATAATTCATTTAATAATTATTAATAAAATTAAAAAGAATAAGACAATATGCGTACATTCTTTGATTTTTATTGTAATATGATACGTTACAATTTCGGTTCTTATTAACTATTACTGGTTTACGAAAGCATGTAATAATTTCATATGTTTCAACAAAATAATATTTAACAAAGTGATATGTATATATAACGGTAATTTATTTTAAAATAAAAAAAATAATTAACGTTACAGAAAAAACTATCTTTATAAGTAAACTGAACGCCTAAGCAACGTTTACACAGTTTACACATATAACTTGCAGTTGCATAAATTAAGGCGCTATATCAGTGAATGTTATAACGTAATAGTAACATACTTATCTACGCGTACTTATCTACATACTTATCTATTCTACTTATAGTATCGATTGCGGCATATTAGCACAGAGTACCAAATACATTGAATATGATATAAGATATAATATTATAGATTAAATTTTATTGTAATTCATAGCAATTAATTTTATTATCGGACAAGATTACAATGTAAAAAACACAATTATCGCATTGTATATTCCATTGTGAATTATTGTGAAAACTTTATTGCAATTATTGAAGCAATTTTATTGATAAAAGCATAGGTAACGTTTTATATATATAACCTATCGCCTGGTGAGTGCTATCTATATATATGTATATGCAATGTGGACACAGATAAAACGTTCAACCAACGAAGGTCGGCCAGTGTTGCAAACGATTCGCATGTGACCACAGTGGACACTGGCGTTAACAATTATTGGCTAATTATATCAATCGTCTCCAATAACTCGCCAAACAAACTGCAAAAACATTTGTGTTGCTGACTAATAAGAAAGAAGTAAGGAGTGAATAATGTACGAATCGGGACAAATTAACTAACAATAAGTTGTTCGAAGCATCTTATAAAAAGATCTATTTTTTGTTTATTAATGGTAAGTTTTATTGTATTTATTATTTACGTATTATGTGTCAAGTATATAATAATTTTGTATAGTTTCTGTAGAGGCATTAAACATTGTGACACTATATAGTATAACACATACTTAATCGATAACGTAAAATAATGTTAATTTATGTATAGCTGTCACGTTATCATTTATTTGATAAAATTTATTTATAATTATTCATATATACGAACAATATTCAATTATAATTTTTTGCATATGTTATATCTTTTATTCCAGATAATATCAAAAGATAAAAAGCGAGAATGATAACGTATTACTTGCAGCTAAAGATAACTTATCGATATTTAGAAGACAGAAAATTTACTAGACAAATCACGTGTACTTTTCCATCGACATGTGACACAGCATAGTAGTTATTTTCTTCGTCATGTTCGCCAAATACGGATTGACTACGTCTTATATGTCATGTAACTCTATTTGCTAAATGCCAAAATAATTTGTCCTTGCTGTTACGTAACATATGCCTATTATATATAATATTATTTATTGCTTTGTAGATTTTGAAGTAGGTATACGATTCGATCGACATCGCTACGCACGCTAAATTCCCTTCTTGACCGATGTGTTTTTCCACAGGAGTAGGAGCAGAAACAAGTGGAGAGGAGCAATAGGCAGCATATATTATTCGATGCTTAGTCTGAAAATCACACAGTAGTGGGCAAGCACGTGATTGGTATTTAGCGAGCGGTATCGGTATCGATTAGAAAAAGTTCATGTGACGATGTGATTTAAAGAAGATCGTTAGCAACTTAACTACTCTCGGTAGTATTTTTCAGCAATAATAATTTATAATAAACCACTTGAAAAATTGTTTTTGTAAATAATGACAGAAAACAAGAAAAATGATACTAAAGGACAAGCTCCAGATGGTGGCTGGGGTTGGTTTGTTTGTCTTGGAAGCAGTCTAATTGCGGTAAATATTAACAAAGTTATTATGAACGCTGTTATATATAGCTTGAATTATTAATTTACATTCCTGAATAAAAATATGCTGTAAAGAAAATGACGCAACATAAAGCTACTGTGATAAATGATGGTATTATACCAATGGAAATGGTAATATAAAAAAATTTTTTTGCGGAACTTTGTATTCTTCAAAGTTTTTACTTTACAAAATCTATTATTTTATCTTTAGAATAATATATTGTTGACTATTAAATTTTCAAGTTTTATTGATGTTACTGATAAATACACGTATATGAGAAATATAAGATGGTAAATACAAAGTAGCGCGTGGAAGGTCATTTTTGCTTCCTCATAGAGGAAGCTTTTTTTTGTAAAAAAAAATTTTTTTCTGTTTTTCTGAACGTGTTCAGAATGTTCTAAAACGTCAAAAAATTGCAATTTTTAAAAATGTCTGTATGTATGTATGTGTGTATGTATGCGTGTATGTGTGTGTGTATGTGCCAAATTTACCGAAATTTCTATAACTCCAGAACTAATTAACCAAATCTTAACAAATTGTATATGAAATAGGGGTAGAATTTTCCGGAGAGTACTATAGAGTGTGTATTTTTTCGTTACCGATGTTCTGGAAACCGATTTTTTTAATTTTTCTAATTTTTACGGGTAAAAATTTCATGATTTTTTTAATTTTTCTAATTTTTACGGGTAAAAAAATTAAAAAAACGGTTTCCAGAACATCGATAACGAAGAACTATACACTCTATAGCACTCGCCGGAAAATTCTACCCCTATTTCATATACAATTTGTTAAGATTTGGTTAATTAGTTCTGGAGTTATAGAAATTTAATTCTTTTACTCCAGAACTAATCAACTAAATCTTAACGAATTATATATGAAATAGGGGTAGAAAGAACTGAAGAATATAATAGAATTAATAAAAATTGCTAATAATTAAGGGGTTTTTTAAAATAAAATTTTGAATTTTTGCAGAATTGTTTGTTTATGCTTTAACTTCCGCAAATTTGGAGATATCGATCTATTTCTAATTTTGTTATATTTTTCAGTCTTTTCTACCCCAATTTCATATACAATTCTTTAACATTTGGTTGATTAGATTCAGCTTTATATGCGGTTAAAGGTCCATAATTTTGATTGCTTCCTCTATGAGAAAGCCAAAATAAATAAATATAAATAATTATGGCTTAAAATAGAGGAAGCAATGCAGGTTTCTACTTGCTTACTTAAAAAATATGAGGAAGCAATGTACAAGTTTCTACTTGCACCTTGTTATATATAATATTATAAAAAGTTTTACTTGTTATCCCACTAATAACAACGCATTGTAGCTCTCTTTGCGATCCTTGGATCCATCATTCGGATTGCTTTTCAAAGATTTATTAGAGGATCTCAATGTCGACTCCACAGGAGCATCAGTTATAATGAGCGTCTTAGATGCCATTGTCAATTTTTCTGGTAAACATTATACAAAACTTATACTTATGTTACTTTAAAAGAAAAAATTATTTGTTCTTATCAAATCATAAATGTACAGGTTTCCTAGTCGGTCCATTATTAAAAAGATATTCTTACCGACAAGTCGCATTTTTTGGATCTTTATTAAGCTGCAGTGGTTTAATAATTACATCGCAAGCTGATAGTATGCTGTATATTATTTGTTCCTATAGCGTGTTAGGAGGTATACATATATAGAATCTGTTTATTACAAATTACATAATTTTGCTGTCCTGATATTAAATACATATATTATTAATTATTATAAATAATATTTTAGTGTCTTATATATAGATATAAATTTATTCTACAACAGGTCTAGGTACTGGCCTTGCCATGGCTTGCTCCTTCATCGCCTTGAATACGTTCTTCGACAAAAAACGTGGACAAGCAGTGGGTTTTTCCATGGCGGGAACGGCGTTGGCAATGATGGTCGTACCGTTGGTAAGTGGTATATTTGTAAAAAAAAAAGAGAGAAATGTTATAAATAGCAATTCATTTATGCAGTTAATACATATGCTGCTGGACATATACGGATTTCGCGGCACAACGCTCATCGTCGGAGGATGGGCATTACATTCTGTGATAGGATCATGTTTGTTACGTCCACTCGAAGAACGACCATCGCCACCGCCAGTCGAAGTAATTATTTTATATATAATCCACAAAATATCGAATTATCACACAACTTAGAATTTTTAACATCTCGAATTTTTATATTAAACGAAATTATCAAGATATAAATTTTTTTTTAGAAAAAGTTTGATAAAGACCGAGAGTACGAAGCTTTATTAATGAAACCAAATCCTTCTGGAGCACGAAGGATGTCAAATGGATCAATGTGGACTAAGGATCAAGATACAGAAAATGGATCAACCTCACCTAAGAAGGAATCGTTCATGACGAAGATAAAAGCAACTTTTGACTTGGATCTTCTAAAAAATTTGACGTACTTAAATGTCGTTTTAGGCTGCAGCTTCGTTTACGTGGCTGAGTCAAACTTTAAACTGATGACTCCTTTCTTTCTCTCGGATATCGGTGAGAGAATATGAGTTGTACAACTTAAACGTAATCAGTACCGTAGCAAAGGATGTCTATTACATCGCTGTTGAAAGAGCTCCCGTCTCTCTGTTTTAAACATGAAAAGTTGTCCGCGCCTCGCATACATACAAATCTGTTTAGAACAATATTATGGAGACCTCGATGATCGAAACACACCGATCTCAGCAAACATCCTCGCTACGGCACTGCTCGGGAGTTACATAAACTGCTCGTAGGAACTTGACGATGGGCATGCAGGAATGACGAAAGCGGAGGTCGCCTTTTGCCTGTCTCTGACTGCGTTCAGCGATATCCTCGCTAGACTTCTGCTGCCGACGCTATTCGACAAATTCGGCTGGAAAAAGCGCATAGTCTTTTGGATTTCCAGCCTCTTTATTGGGATCACGCGCTCCAGTAAGTTTCTAACTGAATTTAAAAAGAGCTATTGAAAGACAATAAAAATTCTTTTTTTTTTACACAGTATTAGCGGAACAATCGGAAAGAACACCATTGATTGCCATGTTCGTAATAGCTGGATTTTTGCGTGGCGCTACATTAGTGAATTTAAATCTCTGTATATCCGAGTGTTGTACTTTGAAGAGGCTACCAAGTGCATTTGGAATATTTATGGTGTTTAAGGGTTTATGCGTAGTCACCATGAGTCCTTTAATTGGTACGTTTTTATACAATACAAGACCATAATGTTTCTTGCATTGTATTAAAATAAAACAGCATGCAAATTAATTTTCTTCGTATATTTATTTTCTGTTGATAAAGGATACATCAGAGATGTCAGTGAGAGCTACAAGATCTGTATTCACGTGATGACCGGCATGATACTTACAACATTTATCGTGTGGAGCATTGAATTTTTATATGGTATCCTTTATAGACAACTTATCATAGTTAAGAAATTGCAACAGCAAGTTGTAGCAGAATAGGATTTTAAATTTAATATAGTAAAACAAGTCTAATGTATTTATATTAAACACATGCGTCAAATTCTTACAATTCAGTACGTCACGAATACTAATCAAATAAATCTTTTTTTTTTCAAAATAATTTTTTTGTCAATTAATAATTCTCATATAATTAATAAACTAACAATTACAAAACGACGATTAGTTATGCGTTAAAATTTTTGTCGTAACGCAATTATTTCCCTGATGCTCAAAAAAATAATCCTTGTGCATTAAATCAGATCAAGTTCTCAATGACTTCATAATTTGTAATCTTTCCGATGTACTGATATCTTATCTACTATAGATGCAGCGCTATGTTGGTATTTTCACAAGTGCAAAAAAACTCATTTCTCGTCTGTTTATCCAAAAAAACTTCCTTGTCAAATCAGTTATCATTCTGCGTACAAATAAAAAATCTGATCATTGTTTTTAAAAAGCAGTTGTCGGAAAAGATTATCAAATTGAACGGGTCTGATAAAAATTATCTCCTAATGTAATCGGAGTATTTATTTGCACATCTGATGTTTATGCTTCTTTTAAAACTGCGTTTTATATCCAATTGCAAGCAGGTATTTGCGCGATAGAATCGCAGCTGATGTAACATGATATAGCATAAATCATCATCTCGTGTCGTTGCACTTACGCGAGATGATAAGGCGCGTTTATTAATTTGCATTGAATCACATAAAAGCGACTATAAATTAAATACCCCGAGCGCAGCGCTGCATGAGCGCCTGTATTCAGGCTCGCTGGTGAAAAGATTACGAACGATCGCGCTTGGTCTCGGATGAAGTAGCGGAGCCGGTTTTCATCGCGCTTCCTCCTCTTCGGCCAGTCTCGGATCGTCCGCAGCTCGTGTCGGAGCATATCTGCCCTGGCTTTATGTGCCAAACATTCACATTGGAGCATCTCAAGAAATCCCGTTGAGCATTTCAATGAATTTCCAAATTTGACACGCGTGAGTGTTAACGTTGTGATATTATACTGCGGCGTTGAAAAATTTTCCGACTGTAACTTAACATTAAATAATGTACTCCGATAACTGTTTACCAACGCGGAGTCTTGACGACTCGATTAAACATTTTTACTTGATTACAAAGTAAGCAGTTGTCGCGGGAAGAAGGGAGAATGACTGAGTCATTAATACAGATAGCGCTGATGAAGAGCAAATAAAGGAACAAAGTTGTTACTTGAGATAATTATTTTTGTGCCGTTTAAATAACTGGTCGCGATCAAACCAGCATTCGTTTTCGTCACTTCATTTTAATCATTATGGATCTGTAAGAAACGTAAATAATTCGGGACAAGGTTAATCCAGTTGTCGACTTACAAGCAAAGTAAACTTACAAAAACTGTTAGGAGTTATTCTAGAAACTCTTTTATCAGTACAGTTTTATCAGTTGGACCTATTAACGTTTACAATTTTGTCAAGGTAATTTATTGTTCGTTATAAGATATAATTAAGATTGACAGAATTAATTGAACTGAATTGCGACGAAGTTCGTTCTTGTTAGTAAACATCACTATTTTATTAATTAATTAATTGAAGAAGTATTTGATAGATCATACGGTTATTACAAAAAGTGTAAATGTGTGAGTATATAATAAAAAATGCAGCTGCTTTTAATAAAAAAAAGATATACACGATTCTCATACGTATGTATAAATTATATGCAAATGCATAATGCATGGGAACCGAATCGAAATGAGAGGAGCCTTATCCGCAGCGCGTATCTTATCACTTGCTCGATCTAAATTTGTGATCGTACGTTGTATCCGAACGATTAGATTTGCAGTCTGCTGATGGTACGAGCACGGAATACAACTGGAAATCTTTAGGAACGTATTACTCCCCCATGAGACACTTGCGGAACGGTGATTGATACGATTGATAGAATGACACGTGGCGTAGTAGATCGGGGCTGGGCATGGGCGATCGTTATCGGCGTGACTGTTATCAATGTAAGTCTTTTTTCATTATAATCGCTGTTAGAAATTTAAAGTAATTAATTTCTATTGTTATGAGTGAGTTTTAATCTCCGATTTTAATTCTAATAAAATTCTTTTTTAATATAATTTGAAGTTTCTTCTAACGAAAAATGGACTGAATGACGGAAATCTTTCAAGGTCAAAGATTTTAAGATATATTTCGTTTATATTTGTAGTATTTATGATGATAATTTGGCAATTTAATTCTCCATACGGCATAAAAATCCAATGTTAATAAAAATTTGAACATTTCATGAAACCTATCAAATTGATATTTTTTATCTACTTAAAATGATGATCTTCTCATCTGGAGAATTCTGTAAAAACGTGAACGATGTTCAAAAAGATACGAATATTTGAACAATATAAAATTTGAGCAATATATTCTCGTAAGATTAACTGCAATTTCCTTCATCAGCTAGCCGTGCTCCCGGTCCAGCAATGTTTCGGCCTTATTTTCGCGGAACGTTTCGCAAGTCTCGGCATCACTGCGACGCAAACAAGTCTGATTCTTCATCTTAATGGGACAATAACATGCAGCCTCGGCCTGATAAGCGGCCCGATGATGAAGAGATTCGCCTTTCGTCAGGTCGCATATTTCGGCAGCCTGACAGTCGTCCTCGGAATCTGCGCCGCTGCCTTCGCCGCCTCTCTCTCGACTCTTATTATCACTTATTGCGTTATCATTGGTAAATAATTTACGCTACAGGATACCCGAATGAGAGCCGTAATATGACGAGCCGCTTGATCATTTGTGCTGAGCGCCACTGAACTCTAGAGCACAGTATAGACTGATAAAAAGTAAGACATAGTGGTAGTACACGCACACAATGTGAAAGAACTTTCAGAATAGTTTAGAGCATGAGTTGCCGCAACGCACTCTTTGTTCGGCACTCAGCGGCGCTCAACGTTAGGTATAGCTCTCATCCGAGCTCCAGTCATTTCAATTAATAGAACACAGACAATGATGTAATTGCATTCTCGAGGATCTTCAAGATTGCTCTGTAATTGAGAGATCTAAGTTCTTATGTATTAACTACGCTATTGTATCTTAAAAAGATGATAGCATTAATTACCAAACGTTTATGTTTAACAGGCATAGGCCAAGGAATCATTTTTCCAGCGACATCGTTAGCTTTGAACACGTACTTCCGCAAGAAACGCAACGTGGCCATGGGTTTTTCAGTTACGTTAACCGGTCTGGGCCCAATTTTAATGCCCCTTTTGATAGACGTACTTCTCGGGAATTTTGCGACGACTGGCGCTCTCCTGATCCTTGGTGGAATCGCCTCGAACTCTCTCATTGGTGCGTCGCTATTAAGACCGTTCGGAACGCAGAAAGAGGTGAGTTAAAGGTACGTGAGAAAAAGCACAATCTTATTTCCGATTCTCTCCATTTTTCATTTTATGTATTTCAGTCACCTCATTGTATCACATCAACAATATGCGAAATGTAGATTATATTTGGAAGGCTTTCTTTTTCTCTCTCTCTTCTCCCATTTTTAGCAGATTGTTCTGGTAGACAAAATTACCGATATATCGAAAGAGGAAAGTTCACGTGTTGATAATGAGGCAAATGTAGAAAATAACGCCGTTCAAAACCGGTTATTAAGTGAAGAGAACAATGAAGAGGAAAGACAACCGAATCATCGGCCAAAGAATAGCGAGACTGAAGTGAAAAGTAGACATACTTCGTGCCTTAGAAAAATTGTTACGAACATGGATCTCGATCTTCTTCGTGATAATCGTTATATAGCGATAGTTCTAGGTAGATTACGAACTACTGAATTCACAGGTCTTGCCGAAGTAGAATTAAAATTTTGAGAGATGCATGTAACGCGTGCCTAAAAAAAACAGGTATGGGCGTCTCGTTGGTGGCCGAAACGAACTTCAACGCAACGATACCTTTCGTCCTGGCCGAATTGGCGAACCTCGACCGAACGTCGATCGCTACAGTGATGTCGTTTCAAGCCGCCGCGGACATCACGGGGCGCCTTTGCGTACCGTTTCTGGCGCAAAAAACCGGCTGGACATGCAGGAATCTTTATGTGATGTCCCTGCTAGGATCGATCCTCGGAAGGACTAGTACGTACCGCCACACATAAGGTATACGAACACGAGGAATCTCTTCACGAGGTGATATCTTTGGGGTGGGTTGATTAGCTGCATATCGTAAGACAATCGATACCATCCGCAAATCGTTGATCGTAATATTTGACAATTATCAAACCGCGGCTGAAATTATGTTATCGCAATACACATCTCGACATTGTAATGTATTTTAACACTATGATATGTTTTGATTAATATCTAATATTACGATATATATCTTTTTGTATTTATTCACACTCTTATTGATCTTCGCGTTCCCGATGTTTTATGTAAACTTCTGTACAAAATCAATTCTCATATTAATTTCTTGGCAGTTTTGTCGACGTGGGGTGATACCTACGTCATCGTAATCGGAGTAGCTCTGATCGTCGGAATGGCAAAGGGAACCAAAGCTGTCTTCCAAGCTCTAATTATTCCCGATTACGTACCATTGGAGAGGCTGCCGGCTGCATCCGGTATTCAGATGGTTTGTAACGGCATCCTGTCTATCAGCGTGGGACCAATTATCGGTAAGGAGAAATTCTAAGTGTACAATGAAAGCAGCCTGTAATTTTTTTGAATATTTAATTTCAATTGTACCCAGATAACCATAATGTTTAACAAGACTGTATCGTTATCATCTATCTAATCTATTTTATCATTATTTTCTATCTTATCTATTTTAATCGACATTGAATATTTTTTAGGTTTGGTGCACGATTCAACAGATAGTTACGTGGGTGCGCTTTATTTCACATCCTTTCTCAGCCTATCCTGTGTCTTCCTGTGGTCGATAGGTGGACTATGGGCTCTCGGTAGAAATACTCTAAAGTTGAATCAGCGAAATCCATCGGGAAAGCAAGAAAATTCTCACGAAAATACGTAAATCATTAATTTAGCAGCGATTTAATATTTTCAATCTATGACTGCATGGAACATTGATGATTATAGAGTTTTTGATATGTTATATATACTTTTATACTGAGAATTGAATGTGGTAATTCTATGAAATCTCTCTGGCAATATTGTATAGAATTATTAATTATATTGATAAATGTAAAAAATTTAAAGTTTCTCTCGTATCAATAATTTTAATTCATCGATGATGTCATAAAAGTAAATATATGAAGCATATTATCACTTTAATTTTATGAAATTATCAACAAATGTACTTAATTTCAAGTTTCCATTAAAGTCATTAATGTACCTAATAATTCTATAAAATCAACAATGTTTTTTATAAGAATATCAATTAATCACTTTTACCGTAATGTGTATATTGCGCAAGCATACATTATTTCACCTAAATGTATTTAATAACCCAAGATTACTCGAATCTAAATCTGAATCAGTGGAAAAGTCACTGATTCCATCAGTGACATCTTGCATCGCTAATAAAACAGTGAAACAGGACCGAATGCGCTGCGCAATCAGCAAGAATGGCAAAGCTCACAGATTCGTCAGTGGTTATATCGTTATTCACTTATTATTATAGTGGCTTCCAAGAGAACATGCTCGTGCGTGCGTCTTATACATGATAATATAATATCAGTGAAGAGAAGTGATATATGCATTATATCTTCGTTATTGATAAGTATACATTGGTGGTAAGTAAAAGTTTTTGCATTATTAAATACAAAACCGATATTCGCGCGCCAATTCCCTAACAGCACATGGCAAGGTTAGGTTAGGTGCCGGCGTACATATACACATAATTTACGTATACTTTTTTAGATATGATTTAATGTAAATACATGTTTTTGGAATAAATTTGAGCAGGATCGACGCGATTTGCAGCACCGTTGCCCCATACGGATCCTGCGTGCCTAACGTTCGACCGACGCAAAACAGATATCCTTGTTTTCCTCCTCGAATTTGATGGAATTCTGGTTCTGGTCTTTCAAGTTCTTGTCTGAGTGCAAGCGAATCTAGCCGTGGGCAATCTGGAGGTACCACTACGACGTCAATCGGCGGCGTCGGTTCCTCGTTCTCCGTTGTCAACGCAGCAACGTCCTGCTTGCTCTGCTTCTCCTTGTCGAGAGTCTTCCGTCTAGAGAAGGTCGGCAGACTGCTGGGTGGCTTCTTCATGAAGGTCCTCTCGTTCGTGAAGTCTATCACATCCTAGGAATCGAGCACGTCCGACCAGAAGGAATTAATAGAGTAGTTACGAACACGTGAGTACACCTCGATGAAGAGTTGTCGCGTGCCAGGCCAGTTTGAATAAATTATGTATTTAGTGTAAATACATGTAAATACATGCTTGGATACAGTTTTTTATGATGTACTTATAGTATTATATTTCGCAAAAAATGCGGTAATATGCGGTTATTTTAATAACATATTTTTGGCATTTTATAAAATCTACTAGAATTTTGAAACAGCAATTTTTACAGCACTTTGTGTGCTGCATAATAACATATATTTTTAAAGAACGCATTTTGGCGAAATTATATCTGATTTTTATTATTTTATATGCTATTATTACTCATGTACTTAATATGTGTAAGTTGTCTAGCTGGATATACATTTCAATTTGTTTCAGATAATCTTCAATTATTAAAATTTTGTGAATATGGGTGAAATTACGAAATGGTCGCCAGGTGAGATAACAGAGAAAATATTGGATCTTACACAAGACAATATAGTTGCTAATGCTTTTTTGGGTGAGCATTCTGAATGAGTGAGCCAACATTTTTTATATCCGCGCCTCCTAGACTACCGTGGTGAAATGGTGAGTTTGAATTCAGCTCTTTCAATTTTGGGATTGCTGTTACTACACAATATGCCTGTGTTTCTTTCTTTTTGTCAGACGATTTACTAGTGCGGATATGATTTCTTTATTTTTCAGATAAAACAAGACTTTATTGGTATTTATTCGGGTTGTGAAGACAATTTTTTGGGCAAATTCCCTTCCTTTTATACTAAAAAAATTCTCGCTTACGCCACACAATATAGACCAGATATCATGAAGAAAACTAACAATTTTCCAGTTAATGATGGTGAGTGTTTCAGACTAATAAATTGTTTTTATTTACTGATAAATTTACTTATTGACCGGAGTAGTTCTGACTAAAAAATGAAATTTTTCACAATATGCCTGGTGTTTTTTTCTTTTTTTCAGACGATTTACGAGCTCTGATTGTTCTGACTCTCCTTTTGCCTCCATCAAACTCTTCACGAAAAAATAATGGAGGAAAAGGCAAAGGAAGTAGCAAGAAAAAAGTGAGTAGGTTCTTTCATTTTACTTTAGATTATTAATATTTTTTTAAATTGTAATTTCACACATCCTCTTTATTACAGTTGCAAAAAAAAGATAGTGAGAACATTCCGAATGCTGAGGTACCGAATCTCCATCTCATAAAAATTTTGCCAGTATGTTTTTAAGCTTTTAGATGTCACCACGTATTTATAATAAAAGGAATACATTTTGCAAATTATTACTATACATCTTTGTTTTACAGGAAGGAACAAATCTTCCTCATACTGAAAAAACCTTAAGGACTGAGGCGAATGGCAACATACAACCATATATTATGTGCATCCGAGGTCAACAAAGGACCACTTTCTTCGTTCAGGGTGACAGATGCTGCCTTAATCTTCCGCATCGAGCAACTTCTATCGCAGCATTTGATCTGTTATTCAAACTGTATCAAGTACTCCACGTTTCATATCCACCTTCTTTTTTAAATTTTTATAATTTTATTGAAAGCTTTGTTTATGAAATTAATGTCCAACCGTCAAGTATTGTTTCTTCCTTACATATTAACATTTATAACGCGGAAGTTGGAGAGCCAAGTAACAGAGAAAAGAATAATATTTATTAAAATATTCTTTAATATATTATTCATTAAGATATTATTTATTAAGATATACTTTAAGACTTTAATATATATAAAAAAAATTTAATACATTAAAATATTTTTATATAATATAATATATTAAGATTAAATATAATATTTTTAACCAGCTTTTAATTTGCTTTGTAATTTTAATCCACTACCAGTAATCCACTAATTATATTATATATTTTAGTATTAGCACATATGAAATGCACACAGAAAAAAATTAGCTACAAATTTTGTCGTAAATATGGATAGCTAAATCGTTTACAGTGAGAGCTATTAATTTAGCAATAGTTCTTTTTGCAATTATTATTAACAATAAGTAGCAAAAAGTTCAGCAAAATTAGAGCTCTTGCTGTAAAAAATGTTAGCTGTCCATATTTATGACTAGATTTATTATAGTAGCTAATTTTTTTGCGTAGTACGTTCACTAATCAAAAAGTGAATTTTTCACTGAGTAAATCAGTATACTTTTACTGATTTATACAGCATTCTAAGTTTCACTAATTTTTCAGTTGATTTTCACTGATTGTCAGTGGCATACTTTAGACTGATGCCTCCAGTGAATATTCACTGCTAATCAGTGACTATTCACTGTTTCAGATTTAGCAAGATTACTCGAATCTAAATAAGAGCCTTTTCTGACACACGCATTAATAATTGCTTATCAACGAAGAAGTTGATACGCGTAACAACAAGGCGACTCACTTGTACAAGAGATATGAAAGCATGTACACATACGAGCATATATTCACACACATTTGAATATATAAATCATCACTTAATCACATATCATCGATTTCTCCTACTTTCCTTCCTTTTCCTGCTTCTTATTCCTCGCCCGTCTTGCAATATATGCTGTTATAACAATCTGATAAGGATTAAATTACTATCTAAGTGTATTTGAAGTCAAAATTTTACATCTATTATATATTTTTATGTGTATTAGGTACAACAAAAACGAGTGGAATTCTGTGTAATCTTTAAATGTAATTTAATCACTATAATTTAAAAAATGCAATATGCAGTAATGAAAATGAGACTAAAGTTATTGATCAAATTGTAATATTTTGTGCTACGTAATATCATTGATTAGAATACAAAATTGAAAATTGATTATTCCCAGAAATGAGATCTTTTTAATACGCACATAAGATTAATATGGTGTAACTTTTTTTATATTATAATAATTTATAAAGCAATTGATAATTGAGCAATCAATTAATATAATAAATGTAAATGTATATTACATTTCTATGGATTATATTTTACAATTATATTTACGAGTATGTATACATTACATAATACTCATCTTATGGCAATGACCTTCCTATATAAAGATATTTCCTATTTAGTTTCATCTAACAATGTTCTCTCTTATTATCAAAGCAATCGTGCTGCGATAATGCATTGAACATCCATGGACTAAAGTGATCAGATTAGATTAATAGTAAGCTTAAAGCTTAAAAGCAATTTCTTATCTTTCATGAAAGTGATGTCCAACGGCAGTGTAGCCTTTATCATTTCGCGAGACGCAATACTATGATCGGACTAGAAGAATATGCTAAGTTTTGTGCTATTTGCTTATGTGTGTTAAAATTACTGATTCATTAGTGTTAAACCAATTAAATATGTGAGTCAATATACAAAAAGGGAGATAAGTGTAACAACTTATTTTTACAAGTTGTATAATATTTTGTAATCTAATAGAGGAAGAGAGAGAAAGAGAGAAAGAAGAAGAGATAGGAGAAAAATCTTTTCTTCCTATTATATTAAAAAAAACAGGGTGCAAGTAGAAACTTGTACATTGCTTCCTCATATTTTTTAAGTAAGCAAGTAGAAACCTGCATTGCTTCCTCTATTTTAAGCCATAATTATTTATATTTATTTATTTTGGCTTTCTCATAAAGGAAGCAATCAAAATTATGGACCTTTAACCGCATATAAAGCTGAATCTAATCAACCAAATGTTAAAGAATTATATATGAAATTGGGGTAAAACAGACTAAAAAATATAATAAAATTGGAAATAGATCGATATCTCCAAATTTGCGGAAGTTAAAGCATAAACAAACAATTCTGCAAAAATTCAAAATTTTATTTTTAAAAAACCCCTTAATTATTAGCAATTTTTATTAATTCTATTATATTCTTCAGTTCTTTTTACCCCTATTTCATATATAATTCGTTAAGATTTGGTTGATTAGTTCTGGAATTATAGAAATTTCAGTAAATTTGGCACATACACACATACACACATACACACATACACACATACATACATAGACATTTTTTAAAATTACAATTTTTCGACGTTTTAGAACATTCTGAACACATTCAGAAAAACAAATAAAAAAAAATTTTTTTTACGAAAACAAAGTTTTCTCTATGAGGAAGCAAAATATATATCAGAAACTTAACTATAACTTTTTATCAAAGATAATAATGTATTGTATTAATAGAGTCTTGTAGAACTTATTTATTTATCACGAATAAAATAAGATCAATTGCAATTAAAAATTGTACTTTTCCGAATGAAATTATCAATGAATTTAAATAATCGCGGTATCGATCAATGCAGATAAGATTGACTACCTAACATCATCGGAAACTGCAAGTCATTATTACATAAAATCAGTATTATTACAGAATGATTAATCCACGAGACGTTGCAAGTTTTGACGTTTTAGTGAATAAAGTGTACTGTTCAGAATTGTGCGTTCAAGTAATTATTAATACAACTGCTCACAAAGACGGACGTGAATAAATGTGAAAGCAAGACTCCGTGTAAATTTTTATTTTACAAAGTGAATTTTTATTCTTGTTGCAAATTATAGTTCTATTATTTTTAGACAATTAATCAATATTATACGAAATTTTATTATACAATTTGACTTTATATTAAAAAATGTTTACGAAAGTGCCGCCGAATGGGGGGTGGGGATGGATCATTGTGTTAGCTGGAGCACTGAATGGCGTAAGTTAGCATAAACATCAAAACCTGAAAAATGTGTCAAAATAAATCAATATCTGTCCAAATATCAAAATTCTCACTCGAGAACCGAGATTAATTCGAATAAAAATTTTATAGCTATCAACTATCCCAATTTTGCAAATATTCGGATTGATATTTAAAGATTCTTTCGCCACGCTTAATCTGACTGCAACAGACACGTCAGTTATAATCAATGTAAATTTGGCATTCGGTATGATACTCGGCTTAATCAATGGGCCTCTCTTGAAGATCTTCGGTTATAGAAAAGTGGCGCTGACCGGAAGTATAATGTATGCAGTTGGTGTAATACTGACGGCATTTGCCAACAGCTTTGCTCTTATTATTATTTGTTATGGAGTGCTAGCCTGTAAGTAAAACAGAATCGTTCGTCGGTCATTATTAATAATATTTTTTATATATAGCAATTATATTGTGTCAGAGAAGATTATATTTTTTACTTTCAAAGTAAATACTTCAATTACAATTATAAACAAATATTTATTATTATGTAAATAAATTAAAACGATTATTATTAAATTAATAATAATAAGTAAATTATTAAGTATAAATTAATTACCAAGTTTGTCTACATAGCTATTGGTATGAGTATGTCGATGTCTGCATTCTCTCTGGCGACTAATAGTTACTTTACTACGAAACGATCACGAGCTGTAGGCATGGGAATGACTGTCACAGGGCTGGGTCCAATTCTTATGCCTCAAATAGCATCCTTCTTACTTTCATATTACGGTATTCAGGTATCGTAAAAGTTACGTTTTTTGGTAAAAAAAAAATAAATTTAACTAAATGAAGAACGTAACGTATTGAAGAAATTTAACGTTTTTTAATATTCTCGACATGTATGAAATGAAAACATCGTGCAATTTGCAGAATTAATTCGGTCATATAAAAAATATAATTTATGTAAATACAGATTATAATCTATAAATTTATAATTAAAAGTATTTTGATAAGAGGCATCTCCTCCGATGCAGCTTCACTTACAACGAATGTTGCCGATCGTAAAGTACAATAGCAACTGCTTATCGATGTGGGTCGGACGATGAACGTCTGTTTATTTGCAATTGTTAGTTGTACAATCTATAGCTAACATTAAACTGATGTCATCTTCTATGCATTGTCGATCTGTAACATCAATAAGGTGTTTAGTGAAACCTTTTAATTCCCAATTAATTTGTCGAGAGTTACAACTACTTATGAATTACTGCTAAAACAAAAATTATTATAAATTTTATTAAACAAACATATATAGTACAAAAGATATAATTATAAACAGGGAACCATCTTGATACTTGGCGCTTACAGTTTTCACGCAATGATAGGCGCATTATTGCTACATCCGATCAAATGGCATATGAAAAACGCGCCCATTTGTTTAGAGACAATCTCTGAAAATCTTAAGACTTTGACTGACATTAATGATAAACAAGGTACCTGCTAATCAAAAAATATATATATTATATACATGGTAAAAAAATATATACATTGTATAGCAATATTTTGACTCTTTGTCAGCAATTTGGAATTGTTTGCAGATACATCGAATTGTTACGAGGAAGATGAAAGTATACACTCTTCGATGCCGGCAATAAATTGTCAGAGAAAAAGAAGACCAACCGTATCCAGCATTAATCACGATGTCGAAGTTGGAAGCATTTATGGATTCGATACACCATTACCCCGACAAATTTCTACAGACGGAACCAGTAGGAGCCGACTTAATCGTAGGTTATTACAAATTGATAATAAATAAATTAGTTAACAATTGATTGGGACAAAAGGGGATCTAAGAATACAAATTTCATATTTCAGTATCGTACGACCCAAATTACGACACCGAAATGTCGATGATGAACGGTACATCAAAAACGAATTTACCAAAATATCCATGGTGGAATTTAAGTAACTATGCCAAGAAGATCGTGTTGATTGAAACTAATTTTTACAAATGCGACAGATATTGAACAAATGCAGATTTGTAATTAGATGCGTTGAAAATAATATACGTATTTTTTTATAGCAAGAAGCGTAGATAGTGTTCATCTCGGTAGTAGCATAAAAATTTTCGACGAGCCTATTCCAATAACGAAAAAATTGACATTTGTCGATAATGATGTAAGCAAAAATAATGGTACAAGTCAGAACGTTGTGGAAAAGGATTCGCTATTAGAAAAAGAGGCAGATAAATGTCCAATCAACGAAAATAATGACAGTAGGTAAGTACGAAAATATATCTATGATATGATAGTAAATAATAAATAAAATAAAATAATATTTCATATATCTATTTTACCCATCTTGTTAATGTTTTAATGTTAAATTAACACCTGCATCACAGAAATGCGCGATTACAATATATGGCTATATTTATAATTACATAATAGAAGTTTTAAAGAAAATATATTAAGATACTGTTTTTGAATTAACAAATAATAGAACAATCACGTTGTAATTCGTTTCAGCGAAAATAATTCGGCCTGTCACCGAATTCTACAACGACTGTCTGACCTTTACGACTTCGATCTTCTGCGCGACCCGATTTACGTGAACATCATGTTGGGGATGTCAATTGCGATTTTCGCGGAGATAAACTTCTCCATGCTGACGCCGTTCATCCTCGCTGACATGGGCTTGACAACGGCAAAAATTGCCAACGTCATGAGTATCATCGCGATAGTTGATCTCGTTCTCAGATGCGCGGCACCCTTTCTGGGGGAGTGGTTGCGTCTATCGTCCAGGATGATGTACATGCTCAGCTTGTTTCTTCTGATAATTAGCAGAACCTGTAACGTATATTGATTATCTCTCATTATTGAGTTTTGACAAATGAAAACAAGATAATGTATAAAAAAAGCTAAAATTTTAATACAGCAATAAATTAATCTCTAGATAGATTAATTGTTTTTTGGCGCAGCGCTGATATTTGCGAATAGCTACGCTACGATGGTGACCGTCGCGATCGGTTTAGGAGCAGCGAAAGGAATTCGATCGGTGTATATGGTCTTAGTCGTACCCAGCTACGTTCCCATTCAAAAATTACCCAACGCATCAGGAATTCAGATGCTGACCAACGGAATGTTCCTCATGAGCGCCGGTCCTATGCTCGGTTTGTGAACAATAATATTATATATAAAATGACTAAATATACAACCACTGTTTTTTAGATATAATTTGTTAAATGTTGTTAAAGGAAACCTAAATAATAAATAGTCGATTTGTTT
>JASTWP010003294.1:0-26604 GCA_030770255.1 Temnothorax ravouxi
AAATGCATTGAATAACTTTTCTGCACTACAATCTTTGGCATCAATATTAATTAACTTAACTAACTGTGGACCGAATATCTAACGTTTCGGGATCAACATATCGTACAAAAAACGTCATCCATTTGTCATTAGTTATATCAGATGTTTCGTCAATAAAAACAGAAAATTTCGTATTCTGAATATTTTTTACTACACGGTTTTCCTCAACCGGACACAAAACATTCGAAAGAATATTTGTGCATTTCGTTCGACTAACACTCAAGTTTTTTCAAAATTTTAGGATCTTCTCCTATGTTTTGGACATAGCTCGACAAGCCCTTTTGCAGCTTGAAATTTGCAGCTTGGAATATTATTTTCAGCAATGTATGCGGATACTCGGATCTCCGCTGCTTTTTTTTTTCTTGTCGAATGTCAAATGCTCTTCATCATTTTGTGTATTTAAATCATCGTTCGATTTGTTCGCTTCTATATCACTTTTTTTTTGTGCATTTCGGATTCTGCGTGTCGATTTATGTGTGATAGACCGCCAAAAATTGTTCTATCACAAATCGAGCAAAAGAACGATTTGGGATCATTTGCTTCACGTAACCATAATTTGAACTCTGGTATATCGAGCCATTGTGGTCTAAATGTTCTTGTGTACTGTCTTTTTTTATCTTGTACATTTTCATTATTAGTACACAAAATATTTTCTTTTATATTGTTTTTTATGACACGCAGAATCCGCATGCCTGGAAACATGTGATGAACACGAAAAATTTTTATTGCATATATTGCAATAAAAAAGGGTGTCATCCGATGACACTTGGCGTATCCAAAGTTTATAGCGATCGTCGCTAAGCCAAGCTTGTGAAAACTTTGGCTTCGGCCTTTTTTTCACTTCATCACATGTTTCCATGTTGAATAAGAAATATAATAGAAAAAGTAGAATAGGAAAGGTAGAAATAAATTAGCAAAAGAGATGTGAGAAGGGAGAAAGAATAGAGAAAAATGAAAAAATACAAGTGCAGAAATATAAACGAACAAGAAGAAAGAAAAATTAAGAAAAGAAGTAAAAGAATAGAAACAGAAATTGGAAATATTGAAAAATACCGTGAGAAGATTTGCGAGACTGGAGAAAAGCTACAGAACGTGGCGATCAGCAAGACAACAAAGCGTTCCTCTGCAATGCTACGTGGCTGTAAACAAATGCGAATCGACTTCGCAGCACAGATTGTAGATAAAAAAACGCGGACCGTGCAGACCATACTTCTGTCCGGTAACGCAACCGTGTTGATAGTGAGGATGCATAATATCGATGCTAGTTTATAAAATAATTATTATGATGTACAAACGGTGTCATTAATGTCTGGTCCCCAAAATTGGATGCATTTCGGAAACTCACTCTTCATCTCTTTCTAAGGGGGACAGTTAGAACGAGACAAAGAGTGAGCTTTCGAACGCCGTCTTTGAAAATATATTTTTGTGTTTATTAATGTAACTTTCATATTATAAAAAAAATGAATCTTAAATTTTACAAATTTTAGTTTATATTTTTACAATTACTTGTATTTTTTCTAATGTATACCATTCAAAGCGAGTAATGACAAAAAGCTTAAACAAAGTCTTTTAAACATTTAACATAGTGACTTTTGGTTTAATAAATGATAATTTGACTGAAGAGATCAATTTAATACATCATATAATGAAATAGAATTAAGTTATATAAATGTGATTTAGGTCGGTATTTATAATATAAGTTGTTATGTTTAAGAACGGATCTAAAGTATATCTTTAATCTAAAGTATATCTTTCAGATATTATTATGAAAAGACTATGCTAATGCTTTAAGATTGTACTTAAAATAATTTTAAAATAAGAAACAAAATACGAATACTGCTCGGGGAAAATCTTTTATATTGTGCCAAATATACATTTATAGATTATAAATATTACTGATAACATATTAAAAAATTGGACAATAAAAATTGCAGTATTATAAGCATAAAACATATTTTAAATATTGATCGTCACCAAAAAAATGATAACCAATATATTGATTTGATGACATAATACAAATGTTACACATTTTATAAATAAATATCAAATAATTTAAAAAAAAATAAATATTTTACAACTTTCCATTTTTCTTTATTAATTTATTTTAATAAACCAAATATAATAAAAAAATTAAAGTCATTATTTAATTATTTAATATTTTTATTACAAAAATATGTATTGTGTGTACGTATGTCATTTTTTTAAATTAATAACATAATTAAAAAAAAAAAGCGTGTGTTGGCCAAGAGAACATTTCGATCATTTATACTTTTTCTATTCTTTACTTCTTTAATTAATTTAGGTCTTTTATCTACAGAATAAATTATAATTTCACTAATTTATTTAATTGATAAATTTTACTAACAATTTTATTTATTTTAATTAACTCTATGTTTTTAATTGTACAATAATTAAGAGACACGATAGTATTCCGCGCCTAGAATGGGAAGGGATATTTTATTATCATCTGTATTATCATCATTATATATAATATATAATCTTCCAATATTTTATTATCATCTGAGGAGATACGCGAGATCTAATAGACGCGCGAGCCAAGTCGGTAACGTACACGATTATCGCGGCTGGCAGCTATAGCTACAGCGCCTACAGCTCGAGCCGCTCGGGGAAGAAAGAGACGGCAGATATGTATGTCTGCGCTCTTCTAATCGTCCGAAGCCGGCCGAGCTATCCCCTCCACGCGTGCTGGCAGCGGGCAGAGGCTCGAAATTGGCATCTCTGGTGCCACCACTGTCAGGAGGAGGGGGCGGACACGGCGCAACATACGCTAGAGTTCTGCCCGGCATGGGAAGAGCTGCGCCGTGCCCTCCGAGAGGCAGTGGGGCAGGACCTCTCCCCCTCGGCAATCATCGCTGCTGCGGTGGGGCCAGGGGGAGAGGACAAATGGCGAGCATTCATCTCCTTCTGCGAAAACGTGATGTCGCAGAAGGAGGTGGATGAAAGAATCAGAGAACGAGACAGGAAAAACGAGAGCGACGAAGACATGCCGCTAGCTAGACGGCTTCGTCGCAGACGGCGAGCAGATGGAGCCCCCGGGAGAGTAGGAGGGAGAGGGAGAAGGGGGGGAATGAATGCTAGGAGATAACAACGGGGGGGGTTGGGGTGGCACCCTCCGACGGGGATGTCCTCCCTTGCCCCTCCGCCCGGCCGCGTTATACGCGCGTGTTTGAAGAAAAAAGGGAGGAGAAATAAGAAAGGAGATAGAGGAGAGGGGAGGGACGAGGGTCTTCGCTCGCGAAGGCTCCTCCTCCCCTCGGAGAACTCGGTGGGGATTTCGAGAAGGAGGAGGGCGGGGTGCCCTGGGGTCGGCCTTGGTGCTCCCTAGTCCTTTGGCCCGCGGCGGGGGGATGGTGGAAGGCTAGTTCTGTGCCCTGTCCCGCCGTGGGTTGGGGTCGGCCCTGGATCTGCCCGCCGGAGTGACCTTGGTCAACGGAGGGGCGGCGTGGAGGGGGGGGCTCGGGCGGGGCCCCTACGGGGTCCTCGTCACTGGCGCTCCCTCTGCGTCGCCGTTTGAGGGGTGGGGGCGGGGCCTAGGGTTCGCCCTGGGTTCTGACTCCACCGGCTCTCTTCAGGGGGGCGCGGGGGGGGGGGAGGAACGGGGGTCATTGCCTCGGTGATGTCCTCCTCCCTCCTCCCCTTCCTGCTCCGGGGGGTGGGCGGGTGGTCGGGGAAAACCAGTCGCCCACAGCTGCTTAAAAGCAGCACCCCTGGAAAGGGGGGGTGGCGGATGGATCGTGTTTATCCATTCGCCACAAATTAGCTTTGGCTGTCGGTATTGCCGTCAGGGCAGGACGCGGGGAGGCCCATGGTTGAGATCTCGTTTGTCCCGGGGCCTCCCCATCAAGCGTCGGTAGGAAACACCGAAGGGGTTTTAGTGGGTTAAAGTCCCACATAACCGCCCCTCCCCACCCCGGGGGAGGGGGGTATGCGTGCGCATTTTCCCCCCGTGACAAAAAAAAGGCCTTGGATCCAAAATCCAATGAGATCGTCTATTGGCCCTCATCAAACCTTTCAACTTTTATCTGAAACACTTTTCCAATAAACCAAGCCGTCAATTGACACTTAACAAAGATTAACACAATAACATTTAAACGACACCCAACGATAAAGGGATCATGGCGACACTGATTAAATCAACATAGAACATTAAAGGTTAACACCCTGTTAACACCGAACCAACATCCAACGATGAGGATCAATCTCCAACCTACACTAAACATTGAGGCTTAATCACCAACCTACACTTATCATTGAGAATAAACTCTCAATATACACTCATCATTGAGGATTAAACCACAACTTACCTAAACCTTAATGGTCAACACTCAATCTACACCTAAATTTAAGTGTCGACACTTAACTTTGATGACAAACACTAAACTTACGCCTAAATTTGAGTGTTAACTTAGTGTTAACACTCAAATTGGGTGTTAACCATCAAAGTTGAGTGTACTTTTTCATAAGGTGGTGAACACTTTTTGATACGTAATAATTTTATAACCTTAGCTAATTATTATTTTTCTATTCTATGATATTAGAATTGCAATAGAGCGTGATCAGGACTGCGAGAGTATCGAGTCCAGTGTTTTGATCGACGATAGTATTGTGACGGTTAAAGATACCGTGTATTTAGCGGAAATAATTAACAAATTATTCCATCAGATAATATACAGATGATCATAATTTTCCAAAACTGTACGGTGAACACCGTTTGATACGTAATAATTTTATAACCTTAGCTTATTTATTATTTCTCTATGTTCTATGATTTAGAATTATGAGTGCATAGTAGAACGTGATCCGGATTATCGAGAGTATCGAGTCGAGTGTCTTGACCTAACGATCGACGATAATATTGTGACGGTTAAAGATACCGTGTATTTAGCGGGAATAATCAACAAATTCTTCCATCAGGTAATATATAGATGATCTTAATTTTCCAAAACTGTACGGTAAACACTGTTTGATACGTAATAATTTTATAACTTTAGCCTAATTATTATTTCTCTATGTTCTATGATTTTAGAATTGTGAGCGCATAGTAGAACGTGATCTGGATTATCGAGAGTGTCGAGTCGAGTGTCTTGACCTAACGATCGACGATAATATTGTGACGGTTAAAAATACCGTGTATTTAGCAGGAATAATCAACAAATTATTCCATCAAGTAATATACAGGTGATCTTAATTTTCCAAAACTGTACGGTGAATACTTTTTGATACGTAATAATTTTATAACTTTAGCTAATTATTATTTTTCTATGATATTAGAATTGTTGTGAAGATATCGGGTCATTACGCAATGAATAGTACGTTAAACTCAAATAAGAGAAAGAGCCACAAAGCTTTTTTGGAGCCAGGGTTCTCAGCAGCGAAAGTGAACCGTCAAACATATCAACGATGGATGAAACACGTTCAAGAAGGTTAATATAATAATTAAGAATTTTTAACTCGACTTAACTGGCAATATAACGTCTTTTCGATACGAACGTAGAATTGTTTATTATACACCTTCGACCTATTAATGGTACTCCATCTCATAGTTGTTATTGCGATAAGAATGTTACCACAGCCCCAGTGGTCGAATTGGTACGACACCCGCACGGTATACGGGAGGTTCCAGGTTCAAACCCTGGCTGGGGTAACATTTTTTTCGCAATAAAAAATTAAACTATTTAACTTAGAAATTACATCAACGGACCAAAATCTTTGGTCGAAATTAATAATGTCTCGATACGATCCGGAAAAAGTGCTGTGTGAATCCGACAAACCAAGTTGGCTCACGGTGTTTCTACGTTCGTATCGAAAAGACGTTATATTGCCAGTTAAGTCGAGTTAAAAATTCTTAATTATTATTCTATACACTGGCGTAAGAAATTATCACTTCAAGGTTAATATATTTTGCATATAAACATTTACTTTTTACATGAACATAGGAAATATCTGGACGGAGACGGAAGGCGATGCTGGAGTCGTCTGTAATACCGACCAAACGCACATCGCACTTTTCTATTTTTTTTCGCTTTCCTTGTACAGAATAAAAAATCCTCCAATATTAAAAAAAAATAAGCAAACAAATGTGGGTAAGTATAGTACGTTTCGTCAGTATTACGGACGACTCCAGCATCCTCTTAACCTATTTCATATAGTTACATTTACAATAACAATATAATTTTCAGGAAATACAAGACTGAAACATTCGATGCGAAATGAGCAAACAGCTGGTACATTGGCGGATTTAATTCAGAGTGAGTTAAATACAACAGCAATTGATGTTTCGTCCAATGAAAATGAAGATATCAGCAATTTAAATGATATTGTTTACGATGATAACTGTTGCAAAGAATCTGATAAAGATATGAACTATAACGATGAAATCAAACAATGATGGTTTTGTTTCCGAAGATGATTTTGATTTGTTTGAAAGTCCAGACATAAATGATAACACACATGATGATACTATCATGTTTGAAGCTGCCGGTTTGTCGATTTCTCAAGTTTTTACAATGATCCAAGTTTTATGTTTACGTTATCATCATTCCGATGAATCTAGACATGCTTTACTAAATTTGATAAAAATTTTCGCTGGTCCAAAATTTAGGCATATTAATATTACTAAGTATACAATGTCGAAGAAGTATAACCCGCCTGCGGATAAAATATTATATGTATTTTACTGTACACAATGTTACTGTTTACTGTTAAATCCACTCTCTAAAGATCATATTGATAAGAATATAAGTGCGGTCAGTGTGAAGAAAGATGGGCCTAGGGGGATAAAGCATGTAAAATGGCCCCCGTAAGTATAAGTTGATATTGGCGTCGTAAGTTAGTACCCATGTGACCTTGAACTCCTGCAAATATTAACCTTGAAATTATATTTTTGAAGGAGTTATGGAGGAAGAAAGAAAAAAAAACAAAAAAATTTTTTCTCGAAAACGGCTCGACCAATTTTTATGAAAAAAATATATGTTGTAGGTATCAATAACGGTGTTTAAAAGAAAATATTTTGTAATTTTTGAACAAATAATAGAGCTAAAAAAAATTTTTGAATTTTTCAAACAATTTTTTTTTGTGTTTTTTTAGAGTGACACCTTTGAATTTTTTTGCAAAAACATTGTACTAGTATCTATTTTAAGGTATAATTTTCCCAGATTTTAAAAAAATATAGTTTTGGAGTAAAAAAATAAAAATCATGGTTGTGTCACCTCATGCTCAAAGTAACGCCTTGGAGCGCCGGTCAAGGAAACTGCGTAATGATCATATATATATATATATATGTATATATATATATTCAATTCAAAAATATACTTTATTTACCCCAATGGGGCCTTAAAGGGCGTTTTGGAGGGACGTACCCAACCCTGTACAACCTTAACGATACGCCTTTACATTTTTAACCTCGCGTTTCCCCGGCGTTTTGAAGGGACGTACCCAACCCTGTATAAATGTTCTTAGGTTCCTCCTTTCCCTATTCGGTTCTATAAACTAATTCGCTATTCCTACTGTTTAGGTCTAAGGCTTGGTTCTCTTTAACTTCCTTCCCTCCCGTTCCTTCCGGCTATTCCTTCCTCACTCACCCTTGTTCATCCACATTTTCTCTCTCTCACTCTCTCTCTCTCTCTCATTCCTTCCTTCCCTCTTTCCCTTTGCATCCCTGCCCTTTCTATATATCATTCCTTGCATGTTCGTATACATAACTTTATCGGACTTTTACACTGCGGATCATTACGCAGCATTTTTATATATTCGCCTTTGTGATTTCGCTTAATTATTCCTAATCCTCACTCTCCCTCTCTCACTCTCTCTCTCTCTCTCTCTCTCTCTCTCTCTCTCTCTCTCTCTCTCTTCTCTCTCTCTCTCTCTCTCTCTCTCTCTCTCTCTCTCTCTCTCTCTCTCTCTCTCTCTCTCCCTCTCCCTCTCCCTCTCCCTCTCTCTCTCTCTCTCTCTCTCTCTCTCTCTCTCTCTCTCTCTCACTCTCACTCTCACCCTCGCATTCCGCTTTATTAACGCCACTCACTTTCCATTTCCTCTGGTCGCATTTAAACTATTCTCGTCATTCTGCCTATGTCATATTCTATCGCTTCGCCTTTGTTATTTCGTTTGCTTGTACCTACTCCTCTCGTCTCTCTCTCTCACTCTCTCTTCTCTCTCTCTCTCTCTCTCTATTTTTAATTTTACTTTTCTATCTTCTATACAATATTTGTTATAATTTGTATGTGATGGCAATTTTTTTTTTTTTTCTTTGTATAAGTTTCGTTACGCTTGAGGGGACATTGATTTCTCTCTCTCTCTCTCTCTCTCTCTCCTCTCTCTCTCTCTCTCTCTCTCTCTCTCTCTCTCACTCAACCTGACACATTAACGCTTTATATCTTCTTCTTACTTTTGCCATATGTTTCATTTATTCGCTCTTAATCCTCTCTCTCTCTTTCTCACCTCTCCCTCTCTTTCACTCTGTATCTCTCTCTCTCTCTCTGTGAGTATCATTGCTTGTCTATTCTCTTTGCTCCTACTTCAAGTGAATCTGTGTTTCTGCCGTAAGTTGCCTTCGGGCCATTTTGTTGCAGGTATTAGCAGGTTTTTTGTTGCTTGTCACGCGCTATCATTAGCTCTCTGGTGCTTGCAACCTAATTAAGAGCATTTCTGTGGCAAATATTATCGCTTGTTCTAACCTAATTCTTGGCTGCTTCTGTGAAAGACGTTGATCTCAGCTGCGCACGCGCCTATCGTAGCCAAGTTTCTCTATCTGGGTGCTATCTCTGGGCACGGGCTGCCTAAGTGACTGCTGATTGGCTGCTGTGTGAGACACCATACTTGTGATCTATGTGGTTGTGATCACAGCTGCGCATGCGCCTATTGTTGCCGAACCTCTCTGTCTGCATGCTGCGTTCCGAGTGTGTGCTATTTGGTGCCTCCTGATTGGCTCTTATGCGTTACACTGTGCATGTAGATCTATTGCGCGTGTTATCTGAGTGACGGCTGATTGGTAGCCGGTGACGCCAATACGTAACGCTGTGCTTGCGGATCTATATGAATTGACTTTTACATCTAATTACGTCATCTCTTGTGATTTACTTTACGTTGATACGAAGTCTGCTATTGCTTGTTGTAAGACTCACTTTTGTTTATCATGCCTCTTACACAGACTACATCTAATATTGATAGCGCCTCTTTCTCTCGTTCACATTTGCCTAATACTACTGACGAGCTTTTGCGCCAGCTTATAGTGAAGCTAATGGAGTCAGAAGCTAGATTTTTAGCTTTTATTGAAAGTCAACAGCGGACAAATGAGGGAATTACTGATAAGCTCGATCGCTTAACTTGAATTGCTGACACCGTCGCTCAAAATAGTCAGCGCATTATTAAGTTAGAGCAAGAAAACGCTAATTTAGTGCGCGAGCTCCAAGACTTAAAAGCTGCTCGGTCTACTCATCAGATTTATGAAGGCAACGAGCTTATTATATCGGGACTGCCGGCGACTTTATCTGTTACTCCTTCTGAGCTTGCTCATAATGTGTTCAATGCTCTCGATGTTCCGCATCTCTCGTGTCATATTCTTGATGTTAGAACTGTAGTCAAAAATTCTCTGCCAGCGGCAGTTCATGACAGACCCGTATCAACCGTATCTACTCGCTCTTGCATAGTTACCTTATCCTCGAGTGCTGTCCGCGACATTATTATAGCAAAAAAGAGAGCCAAAATACTGCTTAAGCAAAGTGATGTGTGCGGCAACAATTCTGATAGAAGTGTTCTTGTAAATGAGCTTCTCTCCAAAGACACTTACGAATTGTTGCAATTAACAAAACGTGTTGCCAAAGAAAGGTCTTATAAGCATGTTTGGTTACGACGCGGTCGAATACGTGTCAGGCATTCTGAAGGCAAACCCGTTATTTATGTCAACTCTAACTCTGACCTTGCAAGGCTTATTTGACCTGTCTTCTTCTTTGGTTTTTATTATACGGCACGCTAACGCTATTTTTAATTATGCTATCTTACTGGATTTATTCTTTATCTTAATTACTAATTTGACGGTACTCACATTAGCTAATCATATGTATGTTTTAAGTTGCGTTAGTTCTTACAGTTTATATTATTGAGATTGCTAGTTGCTCGCTTTACGAGAGAGAGCATGCACATCATACTAACGTTTGTCTGCTTTATTTTGCTATTGTTTATATCACACTGTATCTTTGCATCTTGTAACTGCTATATTATTGTAATTGCTGTAGTATTAACTGCTTTAATATTGTAATTGCAATGTCATTGTAACAGCTATATTCTCTTTTGCCCTTTAGCTTTTGTTTGGGCATAAATATACTAATCAATCAATCAATCAATCAATCTCTCCCACTCACCCTTACACAATCATTTCGCTTTCCAACTTCTATTTGTCCTTTATGCTCCTAAATTCTTCCTTCTTCTTCCTCTGCCTATGCTTCTTTGTCTTCCGTGCAGCTATTGTTCCTCTCCTTCTACGTTCGCTCCTCTTTTTGTCGCCTTTTTGCTCTTTACTTTTCTTTTTCTGTCTTTCTTACTTCTCCTCCTCACCTTTCTGATTCCTGCGTGTTCTAGCTTCATATCCTCCTCCATCTCTCTCCCTCTTCATCCCATCTTATCTCCCTCCCAGTCGATCCATAATCTTCTATTCGTCAGTACTACCGACCTTCCTTTTGCTCTCTCTTCTTTTGCTTTCTTCACCAGTTTATGCCTGTACGCCCTCTCCTCCATTGTCAGCTCTTCATCCACTCCGACCTCCCATCTCCTCCATATTTCTCCGCTCTTTTCAATTATCTCTTCCTTGTCTTCTTCTTCCTCTAGCTCCATAAACATCATCTCTCTCTTGTCTGCTCCCATCACCTCTACCACCCCCTTTACGGTATAATTCTTCCTGTCGCCTTCTCCATTATTATTTCTGCTAGCTCCTTCCTTTCTTTCGGTCCCTCTCCTGCTACTCTTCTCCATATTAGGCTTCTCTTCTTCTTTTGTTCTTTTTCTCTTTTTTCTTTCTCTTCTTTCTGTTCTTTCTCTCTTTCTCTTCTTTCTCTTCTTTTCCTTACTTCTTCCTCCCTGTTGTCTGCTCTTCGTCCTCGCTTTGTCCTTTTCTACCATGCTTTCCATCCCTTTGCCTCTTATTTCAAACTCTCTTTCTTTCTTTCCTAATTTCTCTTTCTTTATTATCTCTATCCTCCTCTTCTCTTAGTATTCTTCTTCCGGGTTCTATGGCATGCCGTTTTACTTTTTAATAGCATAAAAAAAATTATACTCAATATAAAAGTTTCAAAAAATAATTGTCTTCAGAAAAATTGCGATTCTCATTAATGAATTAAAATTATGTCTAGACATAATAAAAATTGACGAATTAAAATTATGTCTAGACATAATAAAAATTGGATGAATTAAAATTATGTCTAGACATAATTTTAATTCATTTTTATTATGTCTAGACATAATTTTAATTCATCCAATTTTTATTTTCTTCTACAATTATTATAAAATTTTAACATAAATTTTAATTTATTCAATTTTTATTATGTCTAGACATAATAAAAATGAATTAAAATTATGTCTAGACATAATAAAAATGAATTAAAATTATGTCTAGACATAATAAAAATGAATTAAAATTATGTCTAGACATAATAAAAATGAATTAAAATTATGTCTAGACATAATAAAAATTGGATGAATTAAAATTATGTCTAGACATAATTTTAATTCATTTTTATTATGTCTAGACATAATTTTAATTCATCTAATTTTTATTATGTCTAGACATAATTAAAATGGAGAATTAAAATTATGTTACGACATAATTTTAATGCATCGAATGAAAATGATGTTTAAACACATATTTCTTTTAAATTCTGAATTAAAATTATGTCTAGACATAATAAAAATTGGCTGAATTAAAATTATGTCTAGACATAATAAAAATGCTAAATTATAGAATAAAAATTGGCTGAATTAAAATTATGTCTAGACATAATAAAAATTGGCTGAATTAAAATTATGTGTACACATAAATTTAATTCATGCAATTTTTATTATGTCTAGACATAATAAAAATGAATTAAAATTATGTCTAGACATAATAAAAATGCGGAATTATTTTTATGTCAGACATAATTTTAATTCATCCAATTTTTATTATGTCTAGACATAATTTTAATGCATTTTTATTATGTCTAGCCATAATTTTAATGCATTTTTATTATGTCTAGCCATAATTTTAATGCATTTTTATTATGTCTAGCCATAATTTTAATGCATTTCGCATTTTTATTATGTCTAGCCATAATTTTAATGCATTTTTATTATGTCTAGCCATAATTTTAATGCATTTCGCATTTTTATTATGTCTAACCATAATTTTAATGCATTTTTATTATGTCGAGCCATAATTTTAATGCATTTCGCATTTTTATTATGTCTAGCCATAATTTTAATGCATTTTTATTTTTTTTTTTTTTTTTTTTATTTGGATAATGATTCCCTTCTCGGGATACATGGCGTTTTTTCAGGGACGTACCCAACCCTTTACATTTACCCATAAAATCTTGATCTGACCTGGCCATTTTGCGGCCTTACACAAAACTGATTCCCTCATGCCCTCTTCCTTCCCCTCCTTTCTTCCGTTCCCTCTGGTTTCTGTAACTCTTCCCTACTTTTCCTTCCTCCGTATCCTTCGCGGGTTTCTTTCCGTATTCCTTCTGCCTCGTCTCTGTCGGCTGCTCTTCCTCTTTAATTCCACTCCTTCCTTCCTCCGTATCCTTTGCAGGTTTCTTATCGTGTTCCTTCTGCCTCGTCTCTGTCAGGTGCTCTTCCTCTTTCAATTTCACTCAGTATGTGCGTGTGTGGGCCTCTTTCTTATCTCCCTCTCTCTCCCTTAACCTCAATACATATGCATGTACGTGTGTATCAGGCCCTCTCCTTCTCTCATTATCACTCTTCGCTTCTTCTTCTTTAACTTACTTTTGTGTTTCCTTTGCCTCCACCTCTGTCTTCCCTGCTCTTCCTAGGCTTTCTTGTTTCACCCTTTCCTTGCTCGCTGCTTTATTCTCGCTCATCAGCCGTTTCTTCTACCTCGACTTCTGCCCATGCCAGATTCCCTTCTCGGGGTACGCTCAGCTCTCTTCCTCAGTCGACTCTTCCTCCTCGATCGATTCTCGATCGATTGCTTGTCCAATTCGCTGGTCTCCCTAGGTATCAACAATCCCTCGGTATCTCATTCGCCGCTGCACGCGCAGGCGCCGCGAGCCCCGCGCGCCACGTCTCGACTCCCTGCAGTACTGCCGGCCCGCTTTTCCGGGCCTGCTAGTCCTTCGCCTCAGTGCTGCGCCTCGACGCCCCGCAGTGGCGCCGACCCACTCTTTTGGAGGGGCCGACGCCCCACGCCGTCTCGGCCGCAGCCGAGGCCTATCTCCATCGTCTCACGTCGTCTTCAATTCTCACTTCCGCGCCATCTCATCCCATTGCTTTCACCCATTGAGCCGCCGCCCTCCGGTCGCGTTCTCGTCAGCACGCCTGCGCAGCTTTCCGTCTTTGTCGTTCTCTCTCTCTCTTCAGCTTTTCTCCGGTCCTAACCTCTACGTCTCTTCGTTTTGGAAATCCTCTCATTCTTCCTTTTAGCCAGGCTCACCGCTGCTGCCATCTACTAGTCCTCACTTCCACGTCGTCTCGTCTCACCGTTCCTGTGCTCGTGACTTCCGGTTCCCTTTCGGACGTCTCTCCCCTCTTCTTCGACTTCGTTCTTGTCCTCTTCCTAACCTCACTTTCTTTTGTCCGCTTCTATTCCACATTACTCCGTTTTCGTTGCGTCTTTGGTTCTTCCTCCATGTTCACTTATTCCCCCGGTCCTCCTTTATGTACCTTCTTTATTTCCTCGTCTTGCTCTATTTTTGCTCCATTGTTCCTTTTACTTCTTTGCTCCCCTTTACGGGAGCATCCACTTGCCTTCGTTACCCAACCGGAAGTCCTAATGCATTTTTATTATGTCTAGCCATAATTTTAATGCATTTTTATTATGTCTAGCCATAATTTTAATGCATTTTTAGTTATGTCTAGACATAATTTTAATTCTGCCGCTAGGGAATTTTTAAGTCGATTCTTATGAATCAAGCTTGAATTCGATGTCTAGGTGTCCCAGGTTGCCGATGACGAGGGTCCAGATAGTGCGCTTCATAGTTTTCGGTGTCCAGGTGTAATAGTACGTTGAATTCGATGTCTAGGTGTCCCAGGTTGCCGATGACGAGGTCCACATAGTGCGCTTCATAGTTTTCGGTGTCCAGGTCTAATAATACGTTGAATTCGATGTCTAGGTGTCCCAGGTTGCCGATGACGAGGTCCACATAGTGCGCTCCATAGTTTTCGGTGTCCAGGTCTATTAATACGTTGAATTCGATGTCTAGGTGTCCCAGGTTGCCGATGACGAGGTCCAAATAGTGCGCTCCATAGTTTTCGGTGTCCAGGTCTAATAATACGTTGAATTCGATGTCTAGGTGTCCCAGGTTGCCGATGACGATGTCTAGATAGTGCGCTCCATAGTTTTCGGTGTCCAGGTGTAATAATACGTTGAATGCGATGTCTAGGTGTCCCAGGTTGCCGATGACGGGGTCCAGATAGTGCGCTTCATAGTTTTCGGTGTCCAGGTGTAATCGTACGTTGAATTCGATGTCTAGGTGTCCCAGGTTGCCGATGACGAGGTCCACATAGTGCGCTCCATAGTTTTCGGTGTCTAGGTGTATTAATACGTTGAATTCGATGTCTACGTGTCCCAGGTTGCCGATGACGGGATCCAGATAGTGCGCTTCATAGTTTTCGGTGTCCAGGTGTAATCGTACGTTGAATTCGATGTCTAGGTGTCCCAGATTGCCGATGACGAGGTCCACATAGTGCGCTCCATAGTTTTCGGTGTCCAGGTGTAATCGTACGTTGAATTCGATGTCTAGGTGTCCCATGTTGCCGATGACGAGGTCCAGATAGTGCGCTCCATAGTTTCGGTGTCCAGGTCTAATAATATGTTGAATTCGATGTCGAGGTGTTCCAGATTACCAATGACGAGGTCCTAGATAGTGCACTCCATAGTTTTCGGTGTCCAGGTCTAATAATATGTTGAATTCGATGTCTAGGTGTCCCAGGTTGCCGATGTCGAAGTCCACATAGTGTGCTCCGTAGTTTTCGGTGTCTACGTGTATTAATACCTTGAATTCGATGTCCATGTGTCCTAGGTTGCCGATGACGAGGTTCAGGTAGTGCGCTCCATAGTTTTCGGTGTCCAAGTGTAATAATACGTTGAATTTGATGTCTAATTTTAATGAGATTTGTTAATTATTTTGGCTAAAATTTAAGATAAACGAATCCGTAATTCGACATGTTGGCCGTTCGGAATTACGAATTCGTTTTTCCCAAATTTTAGCCAAAATAATTAACAAATCTCATTAAAATTAGACATCAAATTCAACGTATTATTACACTTGGACACCGAAAACTATGGAGCGCACTACCTGAACCTCGTCATCGGCAACCTAGGACACATGGACATCGAATTCAAGGTATTAATACACGTAGACACCGAAAACTACGGAGCACACTATCTGGACCTTCGACATCGGCAACCTGGGACACCTAGACATCGAATTCAACATATTATTAGACCTGGACACCGAAAACTATGGAGTGCACTATCTGGACCTCGTCATTGGTAATCTGGGACACCTCGACATCGAATTCAACATATTATTAGACCTGGACACCGAAACTATGGAGCGCACTATCTGGACCTCGTCATCGGCAACATGGGACACCTAGACATCGAATTCAACGTACGATTACACCTGGACACCGAAAACTATGGAGCGCACTATGTGGACCTCGTCATCGGCAATCTGGGACACCTAGACATCGAATTCAACGTACGATTACACCTGGACACCGAAAACTATGAAGCGCACTATCTGGACCCCGTCATCGGCAACGTGGGACACCTAGACATCGAATTCAACGTATTATTAGACCTGGACACCGAAAACTATGGAGCGCACTATGTGGACCTCGTCATCGGCAACCTGGGACACCTAGACATCGAATTCAACGTACGATTACACCTGGACACCGAAAACTATGAAGCGCACTATCTGGACCCCGTCATCGGCAACCTGGGACACCTAGACATCGAATTCAAGCTTGATTCATAAGAATCGACTTAAAAATTCCCTAGCGGCAGAATTAAAATTATGTCTAGACATAATAAAAATGCATTAAAATTATGGCTAGACATAATAAAATGCGAAATGCATTAAAATGATGGCTCGACATAATAAAAATGCATTAAAATTATGGCTAGACATAATAAAAATGCGAAATGCATTAAAATTATGGCTAGACATAATAAAAATGCATTAAAATTATGGCTAGACATAATAAAAATGCATTAAAATTATGGCTAGACATAATAAAAATGCATTAAAATTATGGCTAGACATAATAAAAATGCATTAAAATTATGGCTAGACATAATAAAAATGCATTAAAATTATGGCTAGACATAATAAAAATGCGAAATGCATTAAAATTATGGCTAGACATAATAAAAATGCATTAAAATTATGGCTAGACATAATAAAAATGCATTACAATTATGGCTAGACATAATAAAAATGCATTAAAATTATGGCTAGACATAATAAAAATGCATTAAAATTATGGCTAGACATAATAAAAATGCATTAAAATTATGTCTAGACATAATAAAAATTGGATGAATTAAAATTATGTCTGACATAAAAATAATTCCGCATTTTTATTATGTCTAGACATAATTTTAATTCATTTTTATTATGTCTAGACATAATAAAAATTGCATGAATTAAAATTATGTGTACCCATAATTTTAATTCAGCCAATTTTTATTATGTCTAGACATAATAAAAATGAATTAAAATTATGTGTACACATAATAAAAATGCGGAGTTATAATAAAAATTGGCTGAATTAAAATTATGTCTAGACATAATAAAAATGCGGAATTATTTTTATGTCTAGACATAATTTTAATTCATTTTTATTATGTCTAGACATAATTTTAATTCATCCAATTTTTATTATGTCTAGACATAATTATAATTCATACAATTTTTATTGTGTCTAATAAAAATTGGATGAATTAAAATTATGTGGGTATAATTAAAATTCAAAGTTTAATTATCTAAACGTTTATGTATTTAAATACAATTTTTATTCGTTGAATTAAAATTATGCCTTGACATAATTTTAATTCTGAATTTTAATTATGTCATGACATAATAATAATTGTAGGATTAAAAATTATATCCTGTTATAATGAAATTCTGGTTTTATTTTTATACACGTTGTGCGTTGTATTTGAGCACAATTTTAATTTAGTAAATTAAATAATGTCAGGATGCGTAATACAAATTCTAAATTATTTTTATATTTGGACAGAATTTTTATTCAGTAAATTATTGTGTCGAAACATAAATTTAGTTTACCGGATTATTGACTCAACATGATAATATTTTAAAGAAATACTATTTATCTAAACCTTCTTAAGCTTTAAATAAGAAAAATGGGTAATACGGAAATAGTCTTTTATAAAAATGATGTGAATAAATTTTTTCCTTTACTAAGAGTGGTTTTATAAAGTGATTTACTTTCACAATGCAACGCAAAAATAAAATGCTTCTAAATTTAAATAACTGATGCCATAATAAAAATTGACACGCTTAAATTGTGGCAGCATGTAAATTACAAAATTTAAAAATGCGATTTATTCTGTACATTTTCAATAATGCATACCTTCAATGTGTTCCTACGAAATTGCATTCAATTTTTCAAAATTTTGCAAAGTGAAAAAATATATTATGTTAAGACATAATAAAAATGCATTATAATTATGTCTACACATAATAATAATGCTACATTTCTTTATAAAACACTGTGAAACGCCGTTTTATTTTTCAATAACATAAATAATATTTTACTTCATATAAAAGTTTCAAAAAATAATTGTCTAAGAAAAATTGCAATTCTTATTCATGAATTAAAATTATGTCTAGACATAATAAAAATTGGATGAATTAAAATTATGTCTAGACATAATAAAAATGAATTAAAATTATGTCTAGACATAATTTTAATTCATCCAATTTTTATTATGTCTAGACATAATTTTAATTCATCAATTTTTATTATGTCTAGACATAATTTTAATTCATTAATAAGAGTCGCAATTTTTCCTAAGACAATTATTTTTTGAAACTTTTATATCAAATAGAATATTATTTATGCTATCGAAAAGTAAAACGGTGTGCCATCTAATTTTCATCAAAATTTAATTTGACGAATTAAAATTATGTCTAGACATAATTTTAATTCATCCAATTTTTATTATGTCTAGACATAATTTTAATTCGTCAATTTTTATTATGTCTAGACATAATTTTAATTCATCCAATTTTTATTATGTCTAGACATAATTTTAATTCATTTTTATTATGTCTAGACATAATAAAAATTGGATGAATTTAAATTATGTCTAGACATAATAAAAATGCGGAATTATTTTTATGTCTTGACATAATTTTAATTCATCCAATTTTTATTATGTCTAGACATAATTTTAATTCATCTAATTTTTATTATGTCTAGACATAATAAAAATTGGATGAATTAAAATTATATGTTCAAATTTAATAATAATTGTCGAACAGAATAAAAATTGTATGAATTAAAATTATGTCTAGACATAATAAAAATGAATTAAAATTATGTCTAGACATAATAAAAATAAATTAAAATTATGGCTTGACATAAAAATAATTCCGAATTTTTATTATGTCTAGACATAATTTTAATTCGTTCAATTTTTATTATGTCTAGACATAATTTTAATTCATTAATAAAAATCGCAATTTTTCTTAGACAATTATTTTTCGAAACTTTTATATCGAGTACAATATTATTTATGCTATTGAAAGTAAAAATTTCTCCTATATTCTTCTATGCTTTTAGAATTAAATTTTTGTCGCAGTATAATTTTAATTAATTATTTTTATGCCTAGACATAATAATAATGTCTCTAAACCATTTTTCTCTTTATTTTAAATCGGAGAATTAGTTTTTATTTGTATATTAAAAATGTTTGCTATTAAAAAGTAAAACGGCGTGCCATAGGGTTCCTTTTCGTTCCATCCTCTTCTTTTTGTTGCTCCATCCTCCTCCTTTCTAACCTCTGTTCTTTTAGCCTCCTCTTGTTTCCTCTTGTTCTCGCTTTCCTTTTCCTCCTCGCTTTCTACTTCCTTCCACCAATCTTTTCCCCATCTCTCCTCGATCCATCCTTCTTCGCTGCTTTCTACATCCTCCTCTTCTGTCGACTCTGTCCTCGTCGACCTCCCGCTGCTCTTCTTTCCCCTCTCCGTTTCCTTCCTCTCTCGCCCTTTTTGGCTACTTATGTCTGCTTCTCTCTCTTCCGTCTCGCCCTGTTCCTCGCTCTCATTGCTCTGCCTCCTTCGTATCTCCAATCTTTCTATTCTCATCCTTAATTCCTGTAATTCCTTTTTGATTTCTTTGCCTTCTCTTCTTATTTCTTCTCTAATTTCCTGGCCTACTTCCCTTATTTCATGACTTCCTTAATCCAGTCTATCTCCTCCCTCCTATGCTCTGCTCTCGCTGTCTTTTCCTCTCCTGCCACTTATTTCGCTGTTTGCTTGCCGCTTGACGTCCTCGCGCCAACCTAACAATCTTCCTTCAGGCCTGCCAACCCTACTCACATCCAGCGTCGACTCGTCTCTCTTCTCCACCTCAGTGAAGTTGGCCGGACAACTTCAACGTATCGAACTTTCATTAATTGGAATCGATTGGTGGTCGTTTGGTGGTCTTTGGTAGTCTAGTCCGATCGTTTGGTGGTTAGTCGTTTTCCTGTAAAATAAAAATGAAATTTCCGGTGTGAAGTTAGCCGGACAATTTTTATTTTTCAACCAATTTAACTTTTTTATAGCTCATTCGACGCGGAATCGTTTGGTGGTCACGAATATCATCATAAAAACGTTTGGTGGTCAACCGTTTTCCCAGAAAATAGAAAAAATCGTATGCGCACAATGCCGGACATATCACCACTGTGCCATTAGCCGGAAAAATTGTATTTATCACCCAAATTGACTTTGATAGGGCTCATTCGACGCGGAATCGTTTGGTGGTCACGAATATTATCGTTAAAACGTTTGGTGGTCAATCGTTTTCCTAAAAAAATAGAAAAAACCGTACGCTCACGCCATTGGTCGTATGACTCCGTGACATTAGTTGGATAAATATTATTTATCAATCAAATTGACTTTGATAGGGCTCATTCGACGCGTAATCGTTTGGTGGTCACGAATATCGTCGTTAAAACGTTTGGTAGTCAACCGTTTTCTCAGAAGATAGAAAAAACCGTACGCTCACGCCATTGGTCGTATGACTCTGTGACATTAGCTCGGTAATTTAATGAATAAACATTATTTATCACCCAAATTGACTTTGATAGGGTTCATTCGACGCGGAATCGTTTGGTGGTCACGAATATCATCGTTAAAACGTTTGGTGGTCAATCATTTTCCTAAAAAATAGAAAAAACCGTGCGCTCACGCCAGTTGGTCGTATGACTCCGTGACATTAGCTCGGTAATTTGATGGAAAAACATTATTTATTAATCAAATTGACTTTTATACGGCTCATTCAACGCGTAATCGTTTGATGGTCATGAATATTATCGTTAAAACGTGGTCTACCGTTTTCTCAGAAGATACCTTATGCGCATAATACCGGACATATCGCCTTTGTGCCATTAGTCAAAAAAATTGTATTTATCACTCAAATTGACTTTGATAGGGCCAATTCGACGCGGAATCGTTTGGTGGTCACGAATATCATCGTTAAAACGTTTGGTGGTCAATCATTTTTCTAAAAAATAGAAAAAATTGTGCGCTCACGCCATTGGTCGTATGACTCCGTGACATTAGCTCGGTAATCTGATGGAAAAACATTATTTATCAATCAAATTGACTTTCATACGGCTCATTCGACGCGTAATCGTTTGGTGGTCACGAATATCGTCATTAAAACGTTTGGTGGTTAATCGTTTTCCTAAACAATAGAAAAAACCGTACGCTCACGCCATTGGACGTATGACTCCGTGACATTAGTTGGATAAATATTATTTACAAAGGACGCGATGTGAATCGGCCAGTAAGTTATTGCTCCGGCCGTCACGTATATCTTATCATCAACTCATCTGCAATTACGGGTGCTTGCCATACAAAATGGAGTACCTACAAATGTGTACTCCTTTTGAGAAGCGATACCTTTCAGAGGAAGATATATAAATCAAGTAATCCGATATTGATAAACAAAACAACAACACTACATACGTCGCTTTGTTATGAGAATATAAATAAAGAATGTAAATAGAGAACGTAAATAGAGAATATAAATTCAAGTCCAGTGTTTTCCGTTATCTGGATAAAATTATCTAGATTTTCATCTAAATACAATTAATGTTTATCTTATCTTTTATCTATATAATTTCAGTATATGGCATCTTTATCTGTATCTCAGATAAGAAAATATTATCTATTTATAAAACATCTAAGATAATCAATGCGCATTGAGTGCAATTTTTCTCAATGCCGTGTATTCGATTATATCATGTTGTATGTTGTGTGTTATTCGTTTTCTCTTATTATTTAAATAATTAATTTTGTAGGTATAAATATGCCAAGTTGCAGTGTTCCTAACTGCTTTGATAGCATCAAAAAAGAAAGAAAAATTTTTATGAATAAAAATAATAAAACCAAAAATAAAAATAATTACCAAACAATTTTTTTTCTTTCGGCATTTGTGATTACTATCAATTGATTCTTTATTATTTAACGATATTATTTCACTTACGAAACATTTTTCAGGACATACATTTATACATCACTATATTCATATATATTTCCATCATTATTTATACACTAGTTTATACATCATTCATCAGCGATAGCACTATACATTCAGAGTGCATGCGTATTTCAATCCAATTTTTATGCCCGTTCGCGCTCGAGCAGCGTTCCTTATTAGCGTTCCTTATTGGCGCTGTCATTTTGTGGGTCACGTGCACCAATCACGCGAATCCTCGAATAGCCAGTCTCTAGTAAAGGGTCTCTAACGTAAACAGACGTTCCGTGGAGGGAAATTTACGCGAGACAGACGAGTTTTCGTGCGATCTAACCGCAATCTCTTGTTGGAGACGGAGATACACTCTCGTAAAGGCTGTCAAGGACACTCGGAAACTCGTAATACGTCAAGACGTGCAGCACAAGTTCAGAGTTTGTGCATATATAATCGCATTGGTCGATTTGACGAAGTGTCGAAGTCATCACTCACACGGATTCACGGATGCAATCGTATGTATTATAAATTAGAACTATTATCTACTTATCTATATTAATTATAATTATATATTATATTGCCGTAACCGTAAGAGATGTTACGGATGTACGGTGCAGACATAACCTTTCTAGTAGATGAAGTAGATCTGTCTCTTTCTTCTGGCGTTCTCTCTCTCTCTCAGAAGAAGAAGAAGAAAGAGACATATCTACTAGAAAGGTTCTGTCTGCACCGTATATGTTAATATGTTGCCACGCTGCTTTTACGGCAGGGGCCAGTCTATGTATTATAAGTCTGTGTCAGTCTGTGAGTTAATCGGTAGCGTTAATGGATATTATTGATTTATTGCATCTGTAATAATTGTTTCCTTTCTATTTGTTTCTCAATCTGGCAGCTCCCACACCCACGAAAAGCGTACAAGAAAATAACGCATTTGAAAATAACATCTGCTTTACGCTCTACGACACTGGCGACACTGTCACACTGCCACACAGGCTATACTGGAAAAATATTTGCGAAGTCTTCCAGTGTTCCAGTAAGCATATATTTTAATATACATTTTTATTAAAGAATATTACTATTAATATTAATAATAGTATAATAAATAATTAGTATAATTACTTTTGGTTGAACAGAAAACAAAAATTCAATTTTAAGCTCCTCAAGTTCTCTGGAGACTATGGAGATTAACGTCGACGACATCGATAATAATAATACAAATGATGGCACGGATATTACTGATACTACTGATCCTATTATTCCTAGTACATCATCCAAATTATCCTCAACCTCTCTACCATTTATTTTAAGAGGAGAATTTTACGAAATTACAAGTAAGAGCACGGACTCACGAATAATAGCTCAATGTAAAAATTGCCCTAAAACGATCAGCGGTTCTAAAACATCTACTGGAAATTTTTTCAGTCATTATAATGTAAGTTACATATCTTTTTATTTTACCACTTTTTATTTATGATGTTTTGATGTTTACATGCATTTTTTAAATTTATTTAAATATTTATTAGAATTTAAAAGAATAATGTTTTATGTTAAATTCCTTTTTTATTGGCTTTTTAATTAGAAAATACATCCTCATTTAACGCAAAAGATTAAATTAAAAAGATTAGAAAATAAGAAAGAGCAACAAAAGATACAAAGCATAGTACCGTTTGCAAAGAACAATTTCGTTTCGGTGAAACAGGTTTGTATAATTTAATATATAACATTTAATGCATTAACAATGAAACTACCAAAAACTCTTTCAAAATAATGTTTTTTTTCTCTTACAGATACATAATTTAATTTTAAGTTATATAATTGAAGAAATGCGTCCTCTCAACACTGTTTATAAACCGGCGTTTAAAAATTTAATTTGTGGAATAGCAAATAATACATCTGAAAACATTCTGCCTGGTAAAAGTGCATTGTCCACTGAAATTAACAAATTGTATAAAGAAAAAAAATGTAGACTAAAAGCATTATTGGAAAAACAAAATTATGTATGTTTAACTTCTGACATTTGGTCATGTAGAAACAAAAGTTATTTAGGAATGACGATTCATTTTATTTCAGAAACTTTAGAAAGAAAATCATATACTTTGGCCTGTAAGAGAATTTTATATAACCATACTTATGACAATATTGCTTTAATGATGCATCACATATTGAAAAATTCGCTTTAGATGTAGCTAAAGTTACTCACATAGTAACCGATAATGCCTCAAATTTTGGCAAAGTTTTCAGATGTTTTGGTGTTACAAGATTTGAAAGCTCTGATGATCGAATTCAACTTAATGTAGAAGAAAATGAAGATATTTTAAATGGTATCGAAGAATCAGATTCAGATATTGAGATTAATGAAATTTCACCAAATAATGACATTCATGATCATGACAATGCTCTTACTGATGAATTAGGTGATGAAATTATTTTACCTCCACAATTAACTTGTAGTAGTCATACCTTAAACCTCATTGCTACAACGGATTGCAAAAAAATATTAGATAATCCTGGTAATGCTGCTCTTAAAAAAGTTTATCGTTCTGCGTTTGCAAAAGTAAGTGCTTTATGGAACCTATTGAGTCGTAGTACTCTAGCATCTGACATATGGCTTTAAGGAATGCGGTTGTAAATTTCCTGTACCAGTCATTACACGATGGAATTCGCAATTCGATGCGATACAAAAACTCCTAATTCATAAAACTAAACTCATTATACTATTTGAACAACTTAAGCTCCAAAAATTAAGATTGCATGAAATTGAATTTTTAGAAGAATTTGTCATGATTATGTGTCCGTTAGCAACTAGTCTTGATATTCTGCAAGGAGAAAAAATGTGTTTTCTAGGAATGATAGCGCCTACAATGATTATATTGAAACAAAAGCTTTCAAATTTTACTCATTTGTCATATTGCAAACCATTGGTAGATGGAATGATAGTAGCTTTAGAGAAGCGATTTAAACATATTTATGATTTCGACTCTCCTGATAGTAAAATATATATTATATCTGCTATCAGTTTACCTCGCTTTAAGTTAAATTGGGTGCCAGAATGTCACATGGAGACATGTAAAAGAATTATTTTTGAAAGAAGTAGATACTTTTCATGCAAAAAATAGTTCTCTTGTTGTAAACAAATCAACATCTAGTAGTAGTGGAGAGGACGATTTTTTAATGATTTCGACAAAAAAAATGGAATGCGTTGTTCGGTGCAGCCAATACTTAGTAGTAACATTGAGGCGCTGTCATATTTAGAATCTAAAATCAAAGATTTAGATTCTCTCAATCATTATCCTAATGTGAAAAACATTTTCTTGAAGTATAACACAACATTACCATCTTCCGCGGCAGTGGAACGCCTTTTCAGTTGCGGGCAACAGATATTTGTACCTCGAAGAAATCGTTTATCCGACAGTACATTTGAAAAACTATTATTTTTAAAAAACAAAAACTTATAATTATATATATATATATATATATATATATATATATATATATATATTATATATAACAATGTAACTATTGTAAACCTCTATAAACCATATCTATATATATAACACTACTTATTTCAGTTTTTAAGAAATGACTTTCGTTTTTCCTTCTAATATTTTTACATATTATAGATTATTCAGATATCATAAAAATTAGATAATAAGGTCTTCAGCTCTCAGCGAGCTGATATATCTTGATATAAAAATAACTTATAAAGTATTCACCCGATATAAATAAAATAAATTGAACTCTTTTATATGCCTAAGTTAGGCAGCCTAACTAACAATAAGAGAAAGTTTAATTGTAAAAAATATTATTTTTACAATTAAACTTTTTCTTAGTTTTAATAATATTTTTAGAATAAAATCACAAACTTATTATTCTTAAAAATATCGTTATTTCTTCTAATAAAAAATACATGTAAAAACTTTTTCTCGAGTATATTATTTTTATATAGGGCATTTCATGCGAAGATGATCCACCCTAAAAGATGGAGAAATCACTCCTTAGTAAGTTACAAGTACAACTCATTCTGTGTGCGAACTCATGATCCGTGCCGCCCGCGCCGCCGCGGCGGGCACCGATACATCGGGAGCTGAGAGCAGCGGCGGCACGGAGCATGAGTTCTCACACAAAATGAGTTGTAACTTACTAAGGAGTGATTTCTCCATCTTGGACTTCCTATACTTTTTTGTTGACAAAATTTTCTTCTTTTCTTTGGTATTTTTTAATTGAAATCGAAGATGTCAATCTTTAAGAAAAAGCTAAATTTATTATTAATGTTAAAAAATATCAATTAATTAACCTTTTTTATTAATAATGCATAATATATCTCGAAAGTGTGTAAAAAATACTTAAAAAATCACTGGTCATTCTTTAAAATCGGTAATTCCATTCCATTCCAAAATATACTTTATTTACCCCAAGGGGTCTTAAAGGGCGTTTTTAAGGGACGTACCCAACCCTGTACATTTTATACGACCTTACAATCATACAAATTTCAAATTAACAATATCATTTAATCCGGTCGTATTCTCCCTAAATCTCTTCTTCCCTCTCCTCGTCTTCCGTCCAGTGCTCCCCTTTCAATCTTCTTACGCAACTCGTGTCTCTGTTCTTCCTCCTCTC